>PVKY010005214.1:0-17841 GCA_004027775.1 Bradypus variegatus
AACAAGTTTTGTTTAGAAACAAGCAGGGGCGAAGCTTATGTCCATATGTGGTTTTTCCCAGAATGAAGGGACAACAGCTTCAGATGGGTGCAACTGTGAAATCTCATATCTGCTGGGGAGCGCGCGCGTGCACACACACACACACAGCCCCTCAGTAGAGTGGACTGGGAGGCATGCCCCACTTTTCAGCTTGCAGTAGATAACCACAAAGCTCTGACACAGAATCTGTTTTCATTTCCTGAGTTGTCTTTGCTACAGGAAGTAGCAACAGCCACCAACTTTTGTTTTCTATGTAAACTCCCAACCCCTCAAGTTCAGCAGATGCTAAAAATAACTTGCTACTCAAAGCAGGCCAGTGGGATGTTGAGACGCTCTCCTGCACGCACCCTGGAAGCCGCCCCCAGCCGCCGCCAGCCGCTCACCACTGTGCCATGTTTCCACGACGCATGTGACCGCAGTCTCAAAAGAAACACTGGTCTCTTCAACACCCTCTTTTAGGCAACCACCTGAAGTTCCCTGAACCCACGACGAGGGCGTGGACTCCTGGTAAACGGAGGAGGGTGCTTTGGGACAGTGGCTCCCAGCGGGGAAGAGCCAGCAATTCCAGGGCATTTTGGAAATGCTGGGGGGCGGAGCTGGCTGGTCACAATGGCAGGAGGGGGCTGACGGCTTTAACTGGAAGATCCCGGAAGGCAATCAGAGTCAAAGCTGAAAGATTACCGGTGGCTTTGTTGGTTCTTCACTGAACAAAGTTATTCACCATTTCAGAATGTCAAGTCACCCATAGCAATGTAACTTGTGGTGTTTAAGTCTGAATACAACACACCCCCATGAGGCTGCCGCAGCAGCTGGGACGCTGGCTCAGCACGGGGACAAGCCATGGCTACTTCGTTTGTCTTATGGCATACCTAGACACATCTTCATGTCAAAATTCATATTCTGTTATTATAAGTTACTTTCTTTTTTATGTTACAGCTACTGACGTGAAATTATGTGTGCAGGTAGCTTTTATTACCTGTGAATTTCATTTCAGATTAGTAATGGAGATGTTTAAAAAAAAATCCAGTTACAAAAAAAAAATAAAAAAGAGCTGTTGGGTCTGACAGGGTTGAGAACGACAGCTTTAAAGCTTGAGCGGAGCAGCGGGGTCCCTCTCCACTGGGGACCAGGACAGCAGACACCACTGTGGAGCCACCTGGGCAGATCTGGGCGCCAAAGGTAAGCCACAGGATCAACAGCACACATTTTCACTGATTTGACTTGAAGATGTGGAGGACATAAAGACTAAAATTTAACTGGGTATTTAAAACACTGCTTCCATCAAAATCAGCTCACATCAAGTGTGGAACAGACTGTAAAATTGTCGTGGAATTTTAAGACAAATAGCAGCCTTCAGGCAGACTTTCACCTACCAAGGCTGTTCCGGGCTCCAGTTCCCGGCCCCACCCTCGGCCCCGAGGGGCTACTCTAGGCTCCTCCACTCTTGGGGGACCTTAAGGGAAAGACCCAGAAGTGCTGGGAGCCACCGTCTCTCCACGCTGGGAATCGGAGTTTCAGAAGATGTTGCTCATCCAGTAAGGAGCCTCAAGATCTACCAGCTATGTGAGCCCGGTCAGATTCCGCTCCCTAAATAACCCCAGGGGAGGCGGCTGGGGAGGGGAGGGCAGGCTACGCAACCTCTAAGCTTCCAGCTCTGGAACTCGACATCTCTATACTAGACGTGAGTTACTCGGTACTTGAAGATCATCCACAGAGTTCTCTTCTCCCATTTTGTTACTGGAAATCTGAGTTTGATTTTAGAATGATAAATCTCTTAAACGTAACTTAGATACTTAAACAAAACAAATTTGCCTTAATCAGTAACAAAATGATTGAAGTTGCTTTATAAAGTGCCACGACTAAGAACAATTACCTATTCAAACTTCACGACACAGTCTTCGGCTTAGCCATAACCCATACAGATACTAATGAATAAAACTCATGCATGGTATCCTCCAAGCAAATGAATTTCTATTTTTTGCATTTATACATTTCTTTTGGAGGTGAATGAATTTTCATTTTTCCTTCAATAGCTCCGCAGGCTGGGAAGTCAAATGAGAGCCATGACCACCGTGGATGGCAGTGTAGGTGGCTGGCAGGTTGACAGGCCTGGCCTCACCTGCGGGCCAGCTCCTCCCCAAGTGACAAGCTTCCCTCCTGAAAGCACCTTCACTTGCTCTGCTCTGGATCTCTCCTGCAAACCCCACATCTTTAAGGCTTCAGAGAACTTGCAATTGTTCCTTCTCAGAGCAAGGCTGTGTGCTACTTACACAGCCCACAACTCTCATGTCCCCTCCTCTGTTCAACAGGTACCCCTAGAACCCACTACATAGGTGGGTGCCACCATTTCTACCCTCAAAGAGCTTGTCTGTTTCAGATGGGGCCAGGGGAAGAGCTACTCAGCACACAGGAGGAGGCTTCTATTGCAGCAGTTCCTGGGTGTGCGTTGACATAACGCAATAGTTAAAACGCTAGTATAGCATAAAAAAGAAAAAAATAGAAATTTCGGCAGCCATTTCATTCCCACTGTTCTCTTTATTTAGAAAAATAAATACCACCGTTTGTTCTCTTGTCTAAAATCACCAGACATAGAAAACAAAAGTTTGGTAAAATGAAGACTTGTCAACGTGCATTCAATAACAAGTACTTGTGCACTAAAAGGCTGCATGGTAAAAATTAATCCTTTAGCCCCAATATTGGGGTTGTGAGACCCCAGGACTGCAAAGAGAAGCTGACACCAGCAATGGCAGCAGACCCTGCCTGACGCATTGGAGACGAGGGCGACAGGTGTCTGTCGGCACAGCTTGAGCCGTCGGCCTGGCAGCTCCACTGCCCGCTGTCCATGTGGACGTGGGAAAGTCATTGGACCTCTCTGAGCCTCAGTCTCTTCTTTACCTATAAATTGGAGACAACAAAACTACCATTCCTCATGATCTTAGGGTGGAGGATAGAGAAGATGGGCCTTCATAACATTCCCCAAGGCCTGCAGGACACAGCAAGGGGTTGGTTAGTGTTAGCTGTTTTACTTCTTCCATGGGGTCTTCTATAATCGCCCGATTCAGCAGCATAAAGTCAGTTCAGACCAAGAGGAAAAACAGAGTGAGAAGGCCAGCACATGCAGGCACCCGCCCAGCAGGCAGAAGGAGAACGTGCCAATGGGGAAGTTTCAGAGCGGGCAGGTGGGCGTTCCCCACCCACAGCCAAGGGCCATGCCTCATTTCTCTTTCCCCAGGAAAACCTCCCACCCAAGTTGCCACATATAAAAAGATATGAGGACCCAGATGACATTGCTTTGAAAATCTCTATTACACAAACATACAAGTGGAACATTTTCATAAGAAAATTTAAAAGTAAATTTTCATTAGAATAATTTCAGATTAATCACTTCTCCAGGACAAAGTAACTGTGCTTTTGATTCAATGCACAACTGCTCACATGGTTTTAAAATTGTCAAGTTACAGTATTAGGAGACACCACTGGAAACACAGAACAACATTTGTGTTGGCTTTTTTGTATTTTTTTGTTTGTTTGTTTCTTTAGGAATTTGGCCAGGGAAGAGGATCACCAAACATTAGGCAGTTTTGAAGACAATCTATTATCTAATCTTGGATGTAGGCAAAATAATGCTTTGATTAATTTGGGAGAAAGAAGCAAACTTATTCAATTTTATCTAGATAGTCTAAATAAAGTTCTTATTCATTCATTCTATGAAAATAAGTTTCTTCATTTAAAAAAGAAACTAAAATTTGGGTGTTCCAGAGTAAAAACAGTGGGGTAGTAAAAATTCCTCCTTCCCCTCTCCCAGATCTAACACAGGGTGGGATGTCACGGAATTACCAATTGGCTAAGGGGTTAGTAATTTGAACATTGTGACCTCTGGGGCTCCAAGAGCAATACTTTTAAATGTGAATATTCTGGAAACCCTGCCATAGGAGTAACCGGTCATAAACAACTCCTCTGCTGAGTCACTCAGCCTGATTTTTCAGGGATAAGAAATCCCTCTTGAACATTGCCTTTTGAGGAACAAACACACTGGGCACATTTAGCCCCGCAATTCTGTAGAGCCCGGACAAGGACCTCCTCTAATCAGGTAATTCTCCAATCAACTTCGCTTAACAACCGTTTCGCAGCTATAAATAACTCCATTTCCTCTGCACAGCCCAAGAGGCAGTTCAGCCTGCAGGGTTTTTGAAATTTGCTAAGGAGGCTTCCGCCCGGGGACATTAATGTAGGCTGAACAGAAACTAACTCCGAAAGGGAAATTTGCTCTCCGTTTTTGCCCCACTAGTACATAGGTAACACTATCTGATGAGACGCAAACTTACTATTTTTCACATCTCAAATGCTTGGGAAAGTGGAGACCTGCTGCTCAAACTCCCAGCATGAACTATAAGGGGCCAGCCACGGGAGTTCAGCACCCGCTCCCTCTCCAAGGCCTGGGGGCCTTAGCACAGATGCCTGGGTGACCGCTGGTGACCACCTGTGTCCTGGATCTGTCCTGACAGCCTCTCCCCAGGGTAGACCCGGAACGCACCTGGGCCCAGTGCTAATCACTGTGTGGAAAGAGACCGGAGGTGACCTAAGAGGCCCCAAATATGGGGAAGTTACAAAAGTCAGAGAAAGGCACAGGCTCCATACTGCTTGAGGCGGGTCCTCTTCCGTGCTCAGCTCTGCTCTTTGGAGGTGCGGAGGGGCTCTCCAGTCTGTCTCCTCCTGCCCTCCCCAACTCCCCATCCCATCCATGCGACCTTCAGCCTTTCTTCCTCCCCTGTAGACTCCTGTTCCTGGGACATAGGGACATTTACGCAGAACGTAAACTGGCATACACCTGGGAAACGCCCACCGGTCTCCACGGGAACACTGCATGGTGCGGGGTGGCTGCGGGGTGACTCCCACTGTAACATGTTTTACCCTCCCCCCCCACCTACCCCCCACCTCTCCTCACCTGCCTCCACCTCTCCCTCACTCCCCCCACCTCTCCCCATGTTCCCCCCCCGACCTCTGCTTCCCCAGCCCACCTCTCCCCTAGACCATTCACTGGCCATTCAGTACATTTCAACCAGACCATTTACCTTCTCTCCCAGGGACTGAGTTTTACTTCTCTTCCCCAGGCCTCACTCAGGTTCCTGCTTCTATTTTGTTTTGTTTTTTTTAAAAAGCCCCTACAGTTCCCAATTTCCTTCTAGAAACTCTTGGGGTCAATTGTGTTTCAGATTTCAAAAGGGTTTAGATTTTAGAAGGGTAATAACATGCTTTTACCATACATATCTTCAACCCAGAGTAACAACTTTTAATCGAGCACATGAACAGGCTGCAGAGAAATGTATGAACATTCATAGCAAGAGGGATAAAGAAAAACCAGAAACACCCTCATGGTCAGGTCAGGTTCACTGCCATGTGAATTTTGCTACAACATTACAAAAACATACACAAAAATCTTCCATTTGCACAGCTTATTTAGGATGCTGGGACTGGGGGAAGGGACGGGGGGCCTCTCCAGCACCTACTCAGTCAGACTCTGCCCCAGATTCTGGTCTCACTGCTTCCCGCAACAGCTCTAGGAAGTTGGTGCCTTAACCTGAGACAGGAGGCTCCAAGTTGTAAGGAGACACTGTAGCCAGTGCCCTGGGAGACCTGGCTGGGGTATCCACAGCCCTCCTCTCACCAGCACCCCCCACCCCCCAATCCTGGCTCCCAACCGGGTCCGGGCCCTTCTGCCCTGAACCGGGCGGGGCCTAATGTCCACCTCAGTCATCCCGTCCATGGGCAGCTTCCCCGGCTACTCCTCGGGAAAACCAGCATTTCTTGGCAGCATTCTCACCCTTCCTTATTCAAGGACCCTTCTCTGAGGGTGACTCAAGGACTTCCCCGTAGCTCCCAGGCCTCTGGAAATTAAGGTAAGGGATACCAACGGGCTCCGAAAGTCTGGCCCGCAGCCTGACCTTTAAATAACGTTAACAGTAAGCAGCATGCTAAAATGGACATTGAAAGCATACACCCCTCTACCCCAACTGTCCTCAGCAAGGAATTTCAATTTTAAAGTGTGTGTTCATCAGAATCTGCGGCATTTGCTACTAAGCTGCTCCAAGATCAGGGTCAATCTTACTCACCTTTGAATCCCCCACCCATTCACGGGATGATGCATCCTCACAGGTGAATGAGTGACGGTCTGGGGCTCACACTTTCATTGAGGTCTCCCCAAGACCTGAGGGAGTGTAAATCTGGTGTGTCTCTCTGCAGTACTAGCCTAATAAGATATTTCTTTCCCAAAGAGCACTCTGGGCCTTTGGCCTTCAAATACTCCCATTCATGACTGACCAAAAGTTCTATTAAAATGGATAATTACAAACCTTCCCTTGCCCAACTATAATGGCAAACTACACCAAAATCCATGTTTCCACTACTGGGTGTTGAATCAAATTACAAAACAATCCCACATGAAAACCTTGTGGATCACACTCCCTTTACCCAGTGTATGGCTGGATGTGTAGAAAAATGGGGACAGGGACTAAATGAATTGGGGTGGGATGGAGGGAAAATTTGGGTGTTCTTTTTTTACTTTTTAATTCTTATTTTTATTCTTCATGGTATAAAGAAAATGTTCAAAAATGGATTGGGGTTGATGAAGGCACACCTAACTATATGATGGTACTGTAAACGAGTGTACACTATGGATAACTGTATGGCATGTGAACACATCTCAATACAACTGAATTTAAGAAAAAAATCCCACAGGCTGAGGATCCCGTGCACACCTGGGGGAGCCCCCAGGAGGTCTCAGGAAATGGCTAGTCCATTTGGGTGGGGTCTTGGGCCCTCAAGGCAGGTAGAGATCGTGGGCAGTCGGGATGGTCTTCAGCCCCAGGGCAGGATAAGTGCCCCAAACCCCACCCTCTGATGGTGCCAGCCTCAGGGTAAGGGGACAGCTCGGGCACTAGATGCTAGGTGCTGTCATTTCCTAAAATGCTAAACTATCATTTCCTAAAATGCTAAACTATCAGTTCCGGTTTAACTGTGGCCCACATGCGGGTCTCAGACACCGCCCTGGATAGATCCACCGGCTGGAGCAGAAGCTACAGGCAGAAGGCAACAGACCGCGACCCTCCTCGTGGCTCTGCGGGGGTCTCACAATGAAATGGACCTTCTCGCGCGAAGCGGGGGCCGCACAGACCAGGTTAATTCTCTAGGATCGCTGGGGTCTCTTCGGGAGGGTCCGCCCCCACGAGCGGGCTCCTACGGGGTGTCGCCTCGCGTCCCCCGACTTGGGGAACCCACCCTACGCCCCACTCCCAGACCCAGATTGTGGGGGACCGCGCCGCCCGCGCGCCCTGACATTTAAAACAGGAAGCCACCTCAACAAGGACTACGCTTCCCGGGTCAGAAAAAAGTTTCGGAAACAGCTTCTCTCTTACCAGTTTCTGCGCTTCTGGACTCAGACAGTCTATTTCCTTGTTCTGCATGGTGGTGGAGTCGGTCATGCCCTTCCCCGGCGCCCCCGACTTCTCACCCCGTGACAGGAGCAGCCGCGTTCCGCACGAGACGCCAACGACCCGCAGACCCGGCTCTCAGCACGACCGCATCCCGCGGGCAGGGACCGAGACCCCCGGAGACGCACGAGGCCGGAGACTAGCAACCACTCGCCCAAGACAGCTCCGAGGCTCCCGGGCTCGGGCGCGGCCGGCGGGGCGGGGCGGGGCGCAGGTGGCGGGGGCCGGAGCGATCCCAGGGCCGCCCCCGCCCCCCGCGCGCCCGCCTCGCCCTTGCCCCGCCTGGCGCGCACGTTCCTCTCCCGCAGTCTCCGCTCTCCGCCCCCCGCGGGCACTCCATCCCCCGCCCTCCATGCGCCTCCATCACCCGCCCCCGCCTTCCGTGCGGGGGCCCCGCCCTCCTTCCCGCCCCAGCGCGCGAGCCCGGGTACGGTGACCAATCACCCAGTCCCCTTCGGACGCCACCGGAAAGGCGGGGGACAAAACCCGCCCAGTTGGCCCCGCCCTCAGCCCCGCCCAGGCCGCCCGCCCGCCGGGGCCGAAGGGCGGGGAGCAAGGGCTGCGGAGGGGGGGCCCTGGGGGGCGGGGTCCCGAGGGCGGGGCCTCGGGTTCGTGGTGCCAGCCCCGCCGGGCTCAGCCTGGCTCTGGTCCCCCACCATGAACCACTGACTCGGGCACCTCGAGCGCCGGCCGAGCACGCGCCCCTCCCCGCCCCGGGGTGGTCGGGGCCACGTCCCCCGCGAGGGGCACGGCTGCCCGGAGGACAGCGCTGGGCGCAGCCGGCACGCCCTCCGCCACACCGGGCCTGGGAGCACAAGTATCCAGGGCCGGTGAGCCTGCGGCCCGGGACGCAGAAACAGGCGTGTGCGGCCTTCCGCGCTGATTCTCCCGCGCAGAACCGGCAGGTGTGCGCCGTCCAGGACCCAGCTGCGGAACCCGGACCCCAGACCCTGGGCCCGGGGTTGCACGCCGCGAGGGATTGGGAAGCGCGTCTCCCGAGGCCTAAGGCCCCTGAGTCTCCGCCCTCACGTCGGAACAGCCCCGGGCCGGACAGAAGGGGGCCCTGCGTGGGGACAGGGACCCGGCACACAGAGCGCGAGTCCCTCGCTATTAAAACAGTCAGCCTACGGGGAAGCCACGGACGTGTCCTGACCTCGCCGGACTGGGCGCAGAAGTGACAGGAAGGAAATGAGTCAGGTCAAACTTGCCCTCGCCTGGCCCAGGACCTGGCGCGCCTACAGTCTTCCCGCGCCCTCCTCCCCCTCGGTTCTGCCCGGCGCATCTCCCGGTGGGGCCCTGGGGACACGTTTCCACGCGCCCTTCGCGATCAACAGAATCACCCTGCCTGATTCTCTGCTGAGGCAGTTCCAGAGAGACCCCAAGGTCACCTTTACATCTTACCACCCCCGAGGTCCCGGTTCTCTGCTGCCCTAACCTAATTCCTGGTACCAAGTTTTAGCGCATGGCCCAGGGCCGCTTGTCCTTCCCATTCGCAGGGCGTCCCCCTGCCCGGCTGGGCCGACCGCTGGGAGGAGACCCTTGGCCAGCTCCCCCGGGGCTGGGCTGCCACTGAGCACTGCCCCAGCCAGGCTGGAGCAAGTGCCAAAGCTGCGTGCTGGTTGTTTCCCCCACATCTTCCTCGGCTCCCTGAAACCTAGGGGCTGTCCTTCAGAGCTCACTATCTGACCCTTCCTGCCAAGGGGGTCACAACACAAAGGACAAAAAGACCTCTGCCCTCCAGAAGTTAGAATCACAGTGGGGAGAAGAGACAACCCCACAGTCGCCAAACAAAGCAGAGCTGCAGGAGGCCCAGCCACACTGGAAGCAAGTGGCCAACTTCAGAGGAGGGGGCGCTTAGGAAGGGAGAAGGTGGGCCCCAGCACAGGAAGACCGATCTGGGAGAGGGCAGGGGCAAAGGTCAAGGAAGGCTCTTGGGGGAGATCACCAGGTTTAAACTTTAAGATGAACTGCCAGCCAGGCTTGGATGGATAACATCATCAGATTCACAAACACAACTTCCAAAGAGACTCAAATGCCTGGCTTGTCTCTCTAGCACACTTTTAAAAAATAATCTGGGTGTCCCCCTCCAAAAAAAAAAAAAATGGTGGTGGGACAACAATTCATGATTCTATAAAGATAAAGGAACTAGAAAAATGATTTTAACCTGTTCTAAAGATGTAGGGAATTTATCATGGAAAGTGATTACACTTTTAATAGCAACAACTTCACAGATGAGAGTGACGGCCATTGATAAAACAGCCTTCCTCCCCGGGGACTTCAGTGTGAGAGTCCTGGTCCCTGTGGGTGGATTCTAGAGCTGCTCTCATCTGAGAACCTAGGGCCACATCTCCCAGGCAGGGCACTGGGCGCAGGCTGCTGCCTGCCTGGAGGAGGCACACTGGCATGTCCCCAACCCCAGGCAGCCATTCCAACGGGATGAAGCCATACAGGGGAGGGGTTACGAGAGCGCCCCTTCAGTCCCTGGCTTGCCACTTGGGGTGCAGCCTTACTTGGCCTCCGCATCTCGGTCTCTTCTGTAACAGATGACCGTGCCAATTGGATATGCAGACCCCACGAGTGGTCAGGGTGAGCTGCTGGGCCAGCACTTGGTGTCCAGGGAGTCCTATGAAAGAACAAACCGACACCCTCCCTGCTGCCCCTGGAGACCCTGCCCTTCCCCTCTGTTGCCACAGAAAGCCCCCAAAGTAGGCGCCCCCTCTTTAAAGTATCCAGGCCTCCTCCCCTTCCACAGCAGGAAGGAAGTTGGGCAATAATGGGTTAAAAATGGCTGCAAGCCAGGATAAGCCGGGCCCAAAGGGGGTGAGCAGCCCCAGGTAAGAAAGCACACCCCAGGGCCCACCTCAAAAATGTGGGAGAGGGCCTGCTGCAGGGGACAGGGCTGTAGGGGAGGTGGACATTCCAGGAACTGCCACAAAACAAGAAGCAACTAGCTGAATATGCCCAGCTCCAGCAACAAAATCATGAACGCACAAGAGATTCCTTACTCCATCAAGTAGTGGCATATTAAAGAAAACTGCTACCCTAACATCCTCTTAGATGGGAGGTCAGGCCTGGAAGGCAGCCCTGTCTCAGCTCTAGGGCAAAGGTCAACGTCTATATTGCAGGTGAAGGCTTTGTACACTTCTTGGTGTAATTCTTTAGACTGGGGCCCCAAGACAAAATTGTAAGGCCCAGTTGCCTTCTATTAATGTAGATGTAAACAGCTTTCTAATGAAAAGGGCCTCTGATTAAAGTCCCTTTCCAATACAGGCCTTTTTAAGAATAAAAACTCAGCAAGTCAACTGGAACCTACAAACTTTGGGAAAGCCTGCTTGAAAGTCAAGGAACAGGGCATGGCTGTGAAAAGTGGCATTCTGTGGAATGGGACACTTGGATGTACAGGAAGTTTTCATCCTGTTCTTAGAACTTAGAACCCCCTTCCTCGAGGACTGAAAACCACCTAAGAGCATGGAAAAATCTGACGAGAAGCCCCCAGTTGCCACCCTTTGAAGGTTAGCAGAAGACACCATTAAGGGGCCTGGGCAGCCCATGGCCGAGCCCGTGTCCCCACAAGGCACACGCCATCTGGGGCCGAGCTCCCTGATGTCAGTGACACAGGGCTGACGTTTCCTCCTTTAGGTGAGGACCTTCCATTGTAGCCACCTCCAACAGTAGGCCCTGAATTTGGAAGAATTTCTCTCCTACTCCTTCGGTTCACTCACTGAAACCCAGGGACTCCAGCCGGAAAGGTGTATTCTGTGAGTGCTTAGGATGAACATGCTGAGATATAATTGTCTTCCTCTCTGCCCTGTCTCAACCAAAATTAACCATCTGAAAGCTAAAAATGAGTTCTCAGACATACAGCAACAGGCAGGAAATTAATTTCTTAATAGGACTCCCAAAGGAAGAACAAAAGGTACATGGAATGGTCTAATTTTGTTTTAGGAACATTGGAATCATAACTCACCAATAAAGACCAGGACATTTAACCAATTTGGGGCCACACCCAGCCTGGGTTTGTTTTGTCTCCACGGCGCTGGTCTGTTGCTAGGTTCACTGGCGTTGTCTCCTGCTGTGGTTTGGTTCTAAGCACAAGAGCTGAGAGAGAAATCCTTACAGGGGTCACAGTGGGAAGCCGGGGACAGGGTGGCTCTTGGCCTCCACGTTAGTCAGACGACTAACACAAAACCATTTTTCTAACTCACAGTCGTAAAGTCTATTTTTCATAAGCGAGAATCACTAGCCATATTGATTACTGTAGCATCAATAGCTTTTATTAGCTATATAGATAATGAGCTTCCATTTGTGTTATTACTGTATTTGGATCCTTTTGATTAATATATGAAAGTATGTCATATTTGAAAAGGCAGTTCGTGAAATGATGACAGGTTTTGCAGGGCACCTTCCAGTTTGCAGGATGCTCTACACACTGAGGCTCACAAAGCTGACAGAACTTATCTGCACACGCATGTCAGAACAGAAGAGGGAAGGCAGGTTTTTCATCCAAGGTTTTTTGTCAATACTCTCAGCAGTGTATTGATTAGCTCTTGGCAGTGTGTTGAGAGGGAAAGCATGCAGCACCCTACCAGACAGACCTGCCCCAGGAGCACTCACAGGGCTGGCTGGGCGAATGCTGAGTTGCCTCCCTGGGCTGAGCGGGGTCAGGAATCCCACCTCCCACCAGGGCATCAGCAGTGCACATGCCCAGGGCAATACCAGGAGCCGCCCCTGCCACCAGACCAGGGACATCTGGTGGGAGTTTCAGCTGGGGGAGCCAGACCCTGCTATGTGCACAGAAAGCAGCAATGCAGGCTCAGCCCAGCCCGATGGGAAGAGCGGCCTGGGAAGTGGGAGTGGCTGGAAAGCAAGAGGGAAGCAGACCCTGTCTCCTGAAGCCCGCGTGTGCTGGGCTTCACTTAACCATGTCCTACTTAACTCTCTCAGCCGCCCTGACCCCGCACTAGCATCATCCTTCTTCCCTGTGGGGAGAATGAGGTTGAGAGAGGTTAAGTTCCTTGCCCGAAGTTGCACAGCCACATGGTAGAGCTCGAGTCACACCCAGGACTCTCCCATGTCAGGACGCCAAAGCCCAGAGGCAGCTCAGCCGCCAGGGTGGCCACGGCCCCCAGTTCAAAGGGGAGTCCGTGCCAGGCTTTGGTCACACTGGCTCCTAGGTTCTCCAGGTCACTGCCATCCTCGAGGGCGGGAAGAGGCTCCTAGTGGCCCCCAGCACACAGCAGGCCCGCGGTCAGTATCCTCTAATTACACGGAGCTGAAATCACAGTCACCAAGAGCCTCCAACATTGGATGAGCTCACTGGGCAAGGCTGGACTGAGTGTTCTGGGGAGTCAAAGAGGAACCTCCACCCACAAATACACTGCAATGATACAACAAAACTCCTCCAGAAAAGGCTCCTGAAGTTATGTCTGATTCCTTCCTACTGTTGCTCATTCAACTTGTTCTTATTTAGGAACAATAAATAATGCAACACCATAAAATGTCACTCTGTGGTAACTTAAGTTTATCAGTCATGAACTGTGCTTCTTGCCTGGATATTTTTAATTCTGATACCCTGGAGCTGTCTGGGTCTTCTCCATTGTAATTTGTTTTGTTTGTTTGGTTGTTTTCTGCTGAAAGTTTTACCTCTAAAGACTAGGTAATGGTCTTCCCTAGTTTGATTTTTTTAAATGTTTATTCTTTATTCCATGTGGGATTATTTTCATACACAATGTAAGTGTGAATCTAGCCTGTTCTTCTCATTATCCTTTAATACCAATATATGTATTAAATAATATATCCTTCCATCATTGTTTTATAGTACTTCAATCATCATATGTTACATTTTTAAAAATAATTGCATCTATTTCTGGAAATTTTGTTTTCTTTTGTTGAGTAATACTGCTATAATTCTGCTATAATCATATAGTACCTGATCATGGTAGACCCTCATTCCTCGTTTTCAGAAATTACTTAACACTTTTGTCCATTTCTTTCAGAGTCCTTTGACTGGGTCTCTGCACAGACTCTGGTTGGATATCCGCGAGTTAACCGGAGGAAAGTCAATATCACAGTAGAGGTATTTCACATGTGACGGCGGCATGTCTACTTATTAAAGTCTCTACTGATCCTTCAAGAACTAATGAAAGTTCCCCTCCCTGTGGTTTGCCTTGATCTTGCCATTCAGACTGAGGGGCCCCCACAGCTCCCTCAGCATGCAGCACACTTTCCCAGCACTCGGCAGCCATCTCTGGTTCGCTTCTGTCCTTGTTCTGGGGTCTTTTTCGACCTCTAGACTATATACAAGCTCTTCCAGAAGGGGGACAGGGTCTCCCAATTGTGTAGTCTTGGGGCTTAGCCTACTGCTTGGAATATGGGCAGTTCATGAATGATGGATGGGTAGATGGATGGAAGGATGGATGGAAGGAAGGATGGAGGGAGGGAAGGATGGACGGATGGATGGCTCTCCCAGTAAAATGGAGGGCTTTGATAGGCTATCATTACCTCTCATTGATCTCAAGTACTTTATATATTTTTTAGCAATTGGGAATAGAAATTCTCTTTTAAAATGACGTGCCTTTAAAGCTTTTTTGTTTTGTTTTGTTTTGTTTTGCATAACTACCTAGTATCCAGCAATCACCACATTTCTTTTTCATCTAATAGTTGTTTTTTAGTGCCCTTGAGTTTTTTAAGGAAGGTGATGGGCTGGTTTTTGGTTGAACTGAATGTGAAGTAGTTTCAGGTATTTAACAGTCATTTTAGCACCAGAAATCTGACCAGTTTAAGGTACTGATAAAACTGGTAGTAAAGAAGAGAAAAGAGGTTCAAGAAAGGAATCTTGGGGCTCCTGCATGTAGTGGATAAAACATGGTGAAGGAACAAGACCACAGAGAGAAAGCGCAGTGAGCGAAGCAGGGAAGACAGGCGTCTCCAGGAAGCCTGGATCACAGGAGCTTGGAGAAGAGGTGTCAGTGTTGAATGAGGCAGATGGAGCGAGAGATCGGATCTGAGCTCGGCTTTAATGTCAAAGTAGAAAAACACTGGCCATTGCCTTCTCATTGAAGTTCTATAATTAAACCTTGCCGATCCTTTGCACACATGTAGCAAATGGAAGACAGCAGCCTGAGAGGCAGGATTGAGGGAAGGTTTAGGTGGGGACAGGTTTGTTCACTTGTCCATCTGGGTTTAAGGATGGAAGAGGCTGGAGCCTGTCAGGTAGGAGGCCGAGACAGACGGGAAGGCAAGAGGCCAGAGAGAGACGATGACTACGCGGTGGCCATGTGGGGGGTAGGGGGTGGTGGCTGCTAGGCACTTGCGCCGTGACTCAGCTTTTGGGAGCTGGCCTGGTTCGGAGCTAAGTGGGGATGAGAACACCAAAGAGGCCAGGAGAGGGTAGAAAACAAGAAGCGCCTGCTTCTGGTGGGGGGACGTGTGTCAGAAGAGTAGGGAGGATGCCGAGCCAGCGGACGAGCAGAGATGGAGGACCCGGTGCCCAGCTCACCTGGCCACAGCCAGGGTGACTGTCCTCAGTCCCTGAGCAGAGCCCGTCCACGGAGCTGGGATGCTCAATGATGCAGCTGCTGGGCCAAGTCTGGTCCACATTTAAAGTGATTTACTTTACTCTGGAATTAAGTTCATCCCCAAATAACATAAATAAGGCCTTAACAACCCTGGGGAAATGTGTCCATTTTTCAGTCCATCCATTGGAACAGGTGGTCCTTCTGGACCGATCACGGAAACATTCCCCATAAAGGTCACAAAAAAATGGCCACAAATACCACCCAGAAAGCATCTCTTAGGAAAGCCAATAGTTTTTCATGAACAAAATGCACTGCAAATATGAACAGATTATTTTCTAAAAATATTGAAAATGACAGCTAAAATCCACTACATAAGTGTTACAGCTCTTTTAGAATTTGTCTAGCAGGTTTTCTGGCTTTAGCGGGAAAACCCTTAAAAAAAAATCCACTACATATTTCTCAGTCACAGATCAGTAGGCTGAGAAATCCTCCTAAGTTAACTCTAAGGCCAGGGTGAAAATATGCATCTCTGCCATCACAATAGTCCATTTAAAATGTCTGTGATTGAATAGACAGTGACACAGGAAAATGCACTTTCCTGTCGATCACTGTGTTCAATAACAGAATACCCCACTAATAAAAGTAAATCAAATACTTCAATCTATACTTAAGAATACAAAATGACTATTAAAAGATGCAAGCAATGTATTTTCCAGATACCCACCTATTTATTTAGCTTTGGGAGCAGTAATCCTATCTATGAGTTTAAAATTCTAGAAAAGATAGTTTTCCTAATAAAGAGACCCATGAAATAAATCTCTACTAGCTGAAAAATCTAGAAATCAACCAGGCTACAAATGTCACTGACAAACGTGATTCACAGAAAGTATGAGAGAGACAGGGCTTTATCATCTGAATGTAAACAGCCAACAGGGAGATTTAAGGGCACTTAAAATGAATTCAAAGGTTAAAAACCAGGCCTTCCTGATTAGCTGATTTCAGATCAGAGAAACATCAAGAGAAATGAGCAACCTTCCAACCTAAAGTACAGAAAGTCCTGAAATAGCATTCCCAAGTAAACTTTCCAGGAAAAAGGAATTCCCTAAAGGAAAATAAATGCTATGACACATTTCAGCATCGATCTAAACATACAACCCCCCACACGAATGTAAAGGTTTTCCCCTTTGCACTCTAGCCCCTGATATATGGAAGAAAGCAAAGTCTTCAACTCCCAGATTGCTGAAAAGTACAGATATGAGCAGCTGCTTTATCATCAGCCTGTATGAACCGGTATCTTCAGAGAGGACCTCAACATAATAACACAAAAGTCTCACCTTTAAAAAGTGAAGATTTCAGATGAGCTTCAAGGGAAGGTTAAGGAAGAGCAAACAACAGCAATCTGGAGAGACATGCTCATGCTTGGCAGGAGAGTGGAAATTCTGGAATAACTGGAGATCAAATAGCCACTCCTGACCACGTCATGGCCTGGTACCAGCAAAGAGGTCAATTAAAGCACCTGAATGCCATGCACCTCGCTCGGGCAGCTGCCACCGCCTTGGAAAATGGGAGGGTGCGGTCCCCAGGGCCCATTCAGGCTCTCCATGTGCTGCTTCTGACCAGTGGGTTTAACTTTGGTTTCTCAGATTACACTGAAGTCCCCTTAATTCCACTTCACTGGAGGCATCCATACTAAATGTGGGGTTCCATTTTATGGGGAAACACATATACATACATAGCACCGCTGACAGCTGGGATTGGATAATTCCTTGTGTGGGGGCCGTCCTGTGCGTTGTTAGATGATTGGCAGCATCCCTGATCTCGACCCACTAGGTGCCACAACAGCATCTCCTTGGGGGCACAGTCACCCCCAGGAGAGAAACCCTCATCTCAAGACTCAAATCTTTGTCAAAGGAGCCCTCGCTATGGAAGTGCATTGAGTTATGAATGTATATAGACACATCAGACCCCAACAGACCTGGAGAAAAACATGCACAAATGATAGCCAGGAGAGAAGTGTTTCGGCACACCATCTAATAGCTGAGCCTTCTCTTTTCATCAAGTAAGAGCTCCACAGAGGGCTGGCATGGTTGTCAGGGGGCCGCAAGGAATGCTGCTGAAATGGCCTCCACCTTGCAGCTTCATTACCCACCTCCCATCATCCCAAAGGGGAGGCTTAAAGAGTCATTTCCACATGGTGAGGGACAGGACCTCACTCCACAGGCAAATTTGGGGCTCCCTGATTTTCTTTGTTGTCATAAGAGAAAGTATATAAAGAACTGCTCCAAGACCTGCCATCTCCCCAGTGAAGAGTAAGAACCAATTGACAGGACAAAGGCTGTGCAGAGGTCACCTCTCATCTCCCCAGCTTCCCTGCAAGTACAAAGTTGCATACTACAGAGGTGCAATCCCCAAGGTTTGAGACATCGTCAAGGCTTTAAATTTTGTTCAAAATAAAGCTAGCCTTCCAAATACATGAAAAAAATGTATTTGGGAATGGTCAACCTGCACAGCTACGAATAGCCAAGCTTTTAGAGGGTGTCACAGATACACCATCAGGTGGTCAGTCAACAAATGTTTGCTGAGCACCCGCCCCTTGCCAGGCTCCATTGGAGGTGCTGGGACAGGTGACAGCAGCAGCAAGCAGGCAGGTTCCTGGGCTCCTGGAGCTTTCATTCCAGTGGGAGAGGGAAGGAATTTCGAGGATGCATGAGACAAGGTGGTCGGATGAGTGTGAGCAGCCAGGGGGGGTGAGGGGGGCTGCAGGAGGCAGTGGAGGAGGAAGGAACCAGCTTGGAAGA
>PVKY010005215.1:0-17825 GCA_004027775.1 Bradypus variegatus
TGGCCTCCTGGTCACAGCAATATGGTCAGGGGGTGTGGCTTCCAACAGCCTCGACTAAACGGCAGTGACAGAGATCAGTTAAGAACTCCTATTGTGTGCGGCTGTCAAGGTAAGGAAAAGCCACTTCTTCTGATCTCATTATAAACAGAGAACAAAGCAGCAGTGAGCACAAAGCACTCTGTTGGACATCTGGCTTACCAATTACGGAATACTGATTAAGCCTCAGTGCAAAAAGAATTTAATTGGTATTTTCATACACTGCAGCATGTAACATCCCCCTTTTTATTTAGAGGAGAAACAATATGAAAATGTGGGAAAACATTGGCACCAAACATGTTTAGTGAGTCACTCAGCAGGGGGCTGTGATGACTTTGAAGCAGTATGTCAGTAGTAAGATTTTAAAAATTATTTTGTATTTATTGAAATTCGAAAGTGTAGCCAAGTATTTCCAAAATACAGATGATCAAAAATTAGTTAGCTTAAGCCTACTTATAATTGTACCTAAGAGTCTTCCCCCAGAGAACCTCTTTTGTTGCTCAGATGTAGCCACTCTATCTCTAAGCCAACTTGGCAGGTGAACTCACTGCCCTCCCTGCTCCGTGGGACATGACTCCCAGGGGTATAGATCTCCCTGGCAACATGGAATATGACTCCCGGGGATGAGCCTAGACCCAGCATTGTGGGATTGAGAAAGACTTCTCGACCAAAAGGAGGAAGAAAAATGAATCAAAATAAAGTTTCAGTGTCTGAGAGATTTCAAATGGAGTCAAGAGGTCATTCTGGAGGTTATTCCTATGCATTATATAAATATCCCTTTTTAGTATATTAGAATAGCCAGAAGGAAATACCTGAAACTGTTGAACTGCAACCCAGTAGTCTTGGTTGTTGAAGATGAGTGTATAACTATATAGTTTATATGGCGTGACTGTGTGATTGTGGAAACCTTGTGGCTCACACTCCCTTTATCCAGTGTATGGACATATGAGTGGAAAAATGTGGGAAAAAATTTAATGAATAATGGGGGGTGGGGTATGGGGGAATGAGATGTTTTGGGTGTTCTTTTTTACTTTTATTTTTATTCTTATTTGTATTTTTTTGGAGTAATGAAACTGTTCAAAAACTGATTGTGGTGCACAACTATATGATGACACTGTGAACAACTGATTGTACACTGTGGGTGACTGTAGGGTATGTGAATATATCTCAATAAAACTGAATTTTAAAAAAACTTAGCCTGAGTATTAAGTTTTTTATTGCTGCCGTGAACAGATGACCACAAACTTAGCAGCTTAAACAACACATTTTATTCTCTTACAAGTCTGCAGGTTAGAGGCCTGACCCGGTTTCGCTGGGCTGACGTCAGGGGTCAGCAGGGCTGTGTTCCTTTCTGCAGGCTTGAGGGGAAGGTCCATTTTCTTTCCTTTTCCAATTTCTAGAGGCCGCCCCATCTTGTGGTCCCTTCCTCCATCTTCAAAGCCAGCATTGTAGCACCTCTTCCTTATTTCACATCTTCCTCTTGACTCTCTCTTCCGGTTCCCTCTTCCACTTTTAAGGACCCTTGTGATTCTATCAGGACCACCTGGAGAACCCAGGATATTCTCCCTATTTCAAGGTCGCTGATTAATTACCTTAATTCCACCTGCAACCTTCATTTCTCTTGGCCATGTAACAACATACTCATAGACTCCGGGGATTAGCACACTTTTGTGGGACTATTATTCTGCCCACCACAGTGAGATTCCACATTAAACACACATATAAAGACATATTAAATACACCATGGTTTAATATTTTGGGAACAGTTCAGTCATTGTCATTCAGTGACCTTAATCTACAAAATTTACCTTTTTTATTTATATAAAACACATTAAACTAGCCAGACACAACAGTAACAAAAAAAAACGTAGAGATACAAAACAAACTGTACCACATTACAAAGTAGTGGTTATATGTATGTGTGTAAACTTATGTACGTATAAAACTATACATGTATACATGTGTGTACATATATATGTGTACATTCACACACACACATTTTAAAGTTAAATATGTGGATTGAGAAAATCAGTATACCACAGAGATTCTTGGAAAGATAATGCTTAAAAAAATAAGGCCATGTTGGCACTGATTCAAAATCCGTCAATGATGAGATTCTTAATGAAGAACTTAAAGCTTGGAGATAAACACATTCTTTCTTTCCAGGTTAGCCATTTTTCCCTACTTGTTTTCTTCTAGATTTTTTCCCCATTGTTGTCCATATTAAACTTCCTCGCACTCTCAAAGGCCAGCCATTGGATGTCGTGTCCAGAGGCCTGATGGATAAAGTCAAACCACCAATCCACCTGTGTCAGTGCGGCTGCTTTGGAGGAAATCACTGAAAAATGACGAGCCATCTGTGCACTGCCCCCTCCGGTGTACCTGAAACTCCAGAGAAAAAGTCCTACTCCCCTCAGCAGCTGAAACACTCTCTTTGGCTTCCAACAACGGCTTTCCTCTCAGGCGTGGCTGCAGTCCCTGGGGAGCGCTGCCACCCACCCTCCAGCCTTAAAGGATGGGGATGTGGTACTGGCGGTCATTCTCCGTCAGCAGGCGGATCTCTGGCCACTCCCTGAGAGGCTCATCCGGATAGCAGACTTCAAAGTCGCTGGAGTTGAACTTGAACAGTCTGAAGACTTTTATCTTTACTTCAAGGGAGTATCCAAGTATAAACATATCAATCTGGGGACAAGATGAAAGGAAGGTCACCAATACATGGTTTCAAATGCCTGCCCTCCCACCACAGTACAGGAAAAGTGTTCTTCTGCAGCTTCTGAACTAATCCACTCATTTATGACCACGTAAACCACTGAGTGGGCACAGGGTACCAACAGATGTCTACTACAGGGAAGGAAAAAGGGGGACAAGCTTAGGGACATCTCTCTAGCCTGGCAAGAAGAAATTACCGGAAAAACTCTTGGGGAAAAAAAAAAACAATGAAAAATAAAGGAATGCGCATAATAAAAATTACACTTTTTCCAGTTAGTTTCATATTATTTTAAATTAATCTGTGTACCAATTTTTCAGATAATTTTGCTCACTTCCTAGGAAAGCAAAACAAAACAAAAAAGAAAACCTTTTCTGAAGGGATTAAAAGCATTTTCTGGACTTAAAAAAACTTCAGGAATTTCTATTTATCTGCAGTACTTAACCAAATGCTTCTCCCGATGGACTTTTCCTGCTTAACCTGTTACAGGAGAGCCTGCTCTCATCAGAGCAGCAGCGTGGAAAGCCACCCAGGCCTCCAGAGCTGTGTTCTCCAGTCACGGGGCCGGGGAGACGCTCGGCCACCGGCACAGGGCAGTGGGGCTCTCTCTTTGCCTGTCCTCCTCTGAGGGTCCCAGACATCAACCAGCCATCTCGCTGCAGAAGTGTAACCCCCAACCAAACCCCTCTGCGCCCAAGTGTCACCACAATCATCCTGAAGCAAAGGTACCTGAGGCTCTGCCCCAATTACCTGCTCCAATCCACAAGTGTCACCGACAGAATTCAGGTGATTTATCATGAAGCTCAAAGGGTCAGCTGAGCTTTCCCTGGAAAACAGGAGTCTGAACAGACTGGGAACAACCCTTTTAGTCTTCATTTGTTCGTAAACTTCGGTGACTTGATACAGCATGATGAATTTTAAAGCTTCGTAAAGTTTATACTCCAGAATTGCATCAGAAAAAAGGATGTTGCACATACCACCTCTCTTGTGGTAATCTTTAATTCCACTAAATTCAGTCCACTAGAAACACAGGCGTAAAAGTGCAATTTAGGAGGGCAAAGGTGAGTGCATACATGACTGCCTAATTTTAAAAGTACGTAACATCAAGGATAAATAGGGGGGAGCGGAACTTTAACTTTTCACTTGGCATCTTTTGGCACTGTTTGATTTTTTTAAAACCATAAGTATATGTTACTTCCACAATGACAGACTAGTTTAAATGAAATACATATTTTTTTTAGATGACAGTAAGCAAGTTAGTTTCCTAAAATTGCTAATACTTTTATTAAATATTAAGATAACTGGGTTCCATGGAGGACAGTGCAGCGAAGAGCAGTGCCAGCATCCTGTAACACCCACGGGGACCAGGCACAGCCTGAAGCTCCCAAGATGTTGCACCTTGTGGGGCCTCACGGTCATCATACAGGGTAGATCCTATTCGTATTCCAGTTTTACAGAGAACAACAGCTATGGGCACAAAAAGGTACGGTGTTCCACAAGGCTAGTATGATAGGCTCAGGATTAACGCTAATAATCCAAAATATGTCTGCATGCAAACTCTTAATCAAATTATTACATCTGTGCTGTTTCCAAGTTATTAATAGGGTATGTTCCCAAAGGCACTTCTGAACACCTTGTCTGAAACCTGGGCCCCCTAGTTCTGGAGGAATAAAGGTATGTGATTGCTATGGTTTCTGGGCCAGCTCATAAAAACGACCTTAACCCCATCACAGGTGTTGAATACAGACCCTAATTATCAGGTAGAGGAACGCTGCTCTTGTTCACGGCTTGGCAGGAGAAAGAAGAACAAGGAAAGGGAATCAGTTTTTAGAAGCAACGCTTTGACCTGCGTTTTCCTGCTCACTGATGAGAAGTGATATGCCTCGCCTGACAGAACAGTGGTTACATTTGGGGTGTGTGTTTTCATTCCCCGAAACACTCACCTGTGTTTTCAATAATTCTACGTATTTACGTAATTTTCCAAACACGTTCGAACCTGTATATTTCTCAGGACCAAAACTGTATTGCTGGATCCAATTACAACCTTGTGAAAATAGCAGTTTTTCAGGAAGCTTGAAGAGGAAGTAGAAGCCAATAATAATGAGTACCTCCACATTTATTACACACCAGTTTTGAATATGTCACAGTGCATAATCTCATCTCCTTTAGCAGTCATCATCTAAAAATAGTGTAACAGTCAGGTGAAAAGCATAGAGTCATTTCTTCTACATTTGTGGATTCAATGATTTGTAAATCATATTCTTACTTCACAGGTGATGAGAACCTAATGTATTAAATAAGATTATGTCCACAGAAACACTGTTTTAGTTAACATACTTCCCAAACTGAATATATGTATTTCTTTAGACATTATTTTTAACCAAACAGTGTTAGGGCGCAGAGCACATCAGAAATGCTTGGAATTTACAATCATGTACTGCCGGGTCCAGAACTAGTTTAATCTGTCACCAGCTAGGAGACCTTGCATGGCTTATTTCACCTCTTAGCATCACCCTCAACTGTAAATTCACGGTGGTAATACTATCCACGTGACAGGGCGTTTGTTATTATTATTATTAAGTAAGATTACGGTAAATGTAAGAATCTGGTCCATCATAGTATCTATTCCATTTTCCCACCACTATACTTCCTGAGCCCAGGATCAAACTGTCTGTGGCTACCTTTCTGAGATGGTTTATCTGCAAACTTACACGTGAGACACAGGAATCAGTTAAATGACTCCCCAGAGTTCCTTCAACCTCAAAATTCCTGACACAAAGCAACCCACAGGAGACTCGGAGCGTCTGTGCCACCACTCCCCATGTCGGCGTGGAGCCGTACCTTAACAATGTCTTTTTCCTTCATCCAGGATGGAAAAGGGAGGCCCTGGCTGAACACCTGGAACAGTACCGATCTCAGTGCATCGTAGTTATCTCTTTTTACTCGCCGAATACATTTAATATGATGCCGCCAGAACAGTTCCTCATAAGCCTATTGGCACAAAAAAGAAAAATACTTGTGTTTTAAGCCCATGGATGAAAAGAATAAAGAAAGCAAATTAGCTGTATTTTCCGTAAGGGGTTACTGCCAACTAACACAGACAACATAAACAAAAACAGTGATCAATTATGAACATGACTGCATGTAACTTTAGCATGACTTATGTGTAAAGTCTGTATCGTGCTATCTTACATGAAAACTCCTGGAAGCTCAGGGCCAGGGAAGATCGTTTTGGGGAGACAATGGATGCAACTTGACTACAGTGAAAAATACTGCATACTTTTCAGACCATGCTAAGGAGGACTTTAAATGTGCCTTTTGTTTTTGCCTTTGCTAGTGACAAAGGCAACGGTGGGTAGCACTGCTGGGAATATTTACCAAGACTGGTCTGATGGAAAATTCTAAAAGTCCTCAAAATATTTTATGTCAAGGTACCTGAACCCTCCCAGGGCAGAAACCTTCACTGTGTTGCAGAAGTCTAACAGGCCTGGCCAGGAGAGGGCTGAAAAGAGAAGCAAAGCTCACGTTTCCCAAAATTACAGCCTAATTTACATAAATCCTCGAAGGCAGGAGCTCTGGGTAAAAGGCCCCAAGCCAATGTCTAGAAGCCAACATCTACTAGCCATTTGGCTTTTCAACTAGAGCCACGATTGTTACATGTCTCACATTTGGTGTTAGCTGATATTTGGATTTAGAAAAGGAGAATGGAATGTTTCTCTCCTGATTTTTTATGGACAAATTCTTTGTTCTTACATAGCATTTATAAACAGACACACCTTCCTCATCAGCTTGGCATGAGGTAGCTCTCCTTTCCATTCTCTTGCAGAATAACTGAGTAAATCAACTTCCGCTTCCACACTGAGGTTCCCTGGACCAAGTCAAAAATAAAAGGCAGTTACTTTTCCCTTTCCTCTCCACATCTTCTTAAGCCCTCTGCACATCTTAAAAATAAGGAAACACACACATGAAAATAATTACTTTTGAATTTTCTCTGCAGATATCCAATCCACCTGAAAGATAAAAGGAATAATGATATCAAAATTCTACTTTATATAGTAAGGGCAATTTTGAAATTTAATGATGATGCAATGACCTACCATTTCAGTTGCTGCCCTAAATATAAATACAGCCCTCTGAAGTAGCAAAGGGCGGCCACCAGAAATGAAACTGCCAACGTCATGGACCCCTTTGCAAATCTCCACGTGGTATCCAAGGCTTGACTTCTAACTAGTGTCCAGCAGTGAACTTTGTCATTTCCTACGAAATTAAAAAAAAAAAAATGCACATCACAACTAGACAACAGTCTGCTTCATTTAAGGAAAAAGGGATACATTGGATAATTTACCTGCAAAATGTCTATCACTGATTTATGTATTTTTAAAGCACTCAGAAGTTCAACCTGAAATAAGAAACATCTAGTTCTTCTATAATCAGCATGTCACAAAATTAAATAGGGAGAGTGTAACATAAGGAGTATGGGCTTCAGAATCAACCAAACCCAAATCCCAAACCTGCCTCTACCATTCTCCGGCACACAGTTGGTTCCTGTCGAATACTCATCGAATCCACGAATGATACAGAGATCCTCTCAGCACTGAGCACACAAGGGGCACTGCAAGCAACCTCCCCCCCATCTGGTCCCCTGCGTTAGGGTTCTGAATCACCTCATAAGCCAAACATGTGGCATCACTGTAACAACACAAGTGACTCAGACGGCAGGTACGCTGACATCATTTCCAGAAAGAGGACCACTTACAAGAAAAGACGGGCATGAGATGGATTTAGATACACTGTCCGTGACACACACCACAATCCCCGATTTGGCAAGTAAGAGATGAAATCAATAGGCCTACAGAGCTCACGCTGTGTGCTTGTAGCAGTTTATTATGTTCAGTGAACTCCTAATTCTACTACATTTGAGCGTGTAAAATGCTGAAATACAAATGAGGAAGAGGACATGTGGACAACAGCCAGCACTCCTGGAGTTCACTGCAAAATGATTTCCTCCACAGCACATGCATTAGTAAAATTCCAGTCATTAACTGTATTAAAAACCTCATCCATTTGGAATCTACAACTTTAGCGTTTTTGATTATCTGGATATTTGATGTGCACATTTACACTCTGAATAAAGAAAGAACTTACCAACAAAAACAGAAAATAAGATTTCTGAGAAAAATTTACAACCATTTAAAAGAAAATTAAGTGTTATTTAGAACAGTTGAATAGCGATTCAAATCGCTATTCATTCCCTCTTAGAAACTTAATACAATTTTTTAAAAACGTAAAGCTATATGGTTTTTACATCTGTAATTCATACTTTTATTAAGCCTGATTTTTCTAACTTTGAACTGACACTAAATCCTTAAACTCATTGAGTAGCTAGAATTTCATCTATTACACAGTTTCTTTTATCCTAACCATAAACATTTTCCACAAAAATGGATTCTTTTCATGGTTTTTAAACATGATTTTACAGTGTTTTTCCTTCTTAATACAATTTGGCCATCTTTTCCTATCAATATAGACATTTAAAGAATGCACACTATTTCAGCATAAAGACAGACTCAAGCAACCGTAGCCTTTATGATAAACATTTGGATTCTTTCCCACATTTCACGTCTACAAACAACGCTGCGATAAACACTCTTTCCTAGCAGTCCTTGAGGACCCGTGGCAGTTTTCTGTAGGGTCATTCCAAGCAGAGGAAACGCTGGGTCAAAAGGAGTGCACATTTTTTATTTCGACAGATGTGCCTAAGTGCCTTCCCGCACACACTGCCCAACACCCCCACGGCAGCGTGAGCACCAGCCCCCAACTCCCGACGCTGACCACTCCCGCGTCAGTCTGCGTTGGTCTGACAGGTGAAACGTGAGCTCTCACTACGACCTGCGCTCCTGCAGCCTTAGGTGAGGTTCGGGTTCTCCAGATGCGCTGGCCGTTCACCCTGCTTTTGCGAGGAGGCTCTCAGAGCACCTACCCCTGCCCCACTTCTCCATGGACATGAAGTGCTCATGGTCACCAAGGCGGGGACGGCCGCTGCCCTCTGGGGGGGCCGGTGCTTCCCGGGCTGTCACGGATTCTTTAAGCTGCTGCCCTCATTTCACTGAGCAGCCCGGCCCCTCCCGCAGCTGCCCGGGGCATCCACCAAACACCCACGCGGATGACGGTTCTCCCACTCCTCCACACACACTCATGCCCACATGCTCCCACACCCACTCAAACACACTCACACTCACAATTCTCACATGCTCACTCTTACACTCACTCTTGCACACACACTGACACACACACTCTCTCACTCTTCCCTAACCCTTTGCCCTCATCCTTGAAATTAAGCCCACTCACCACAAGAAACAGTTGTGGTCACCTGGTCAGAAAAAACGTGGAGGGCACAGCACCCCGCCCCTGCACACCTGACACACTGCCTGCACGCCCAGCCTCCCTCTGCCTCAGGCTCCCTGTTTCTGGGTCAAGTAACTCCAGCCACCAAGAGAAGGCAGGATGATCCCAGGGGAGGGAGCTGCCATCGGGAGGGGGTCTTGGCGGGACTCTTGAAGTCACTGGGGCATCTGCTGCTTCTCTCCCCGCGGCCTGGCAGCTCTGACACGAGACCCTCCTTCTGTGGGGGCCTGACTGGCTGGCAGACGATTCTCAGCCACTCACTGATAAGGTGTCATCAGGACGGGGGCTCCCAGGTGACGAGGGGAAGCCTGTTTTAGTTGGAAAGAGCAGGGCTTCCCTGAAAATCAGCTACCCCATGAGCCTCTGCTGTGTGCTAGCACCTGTGCCGAGCATTTACGCTAGGGCAGGATGTTCCGGGGTGAGGACGGTGGGTGGCTCAGAGCCCCTGCAGTGGCCCCGGTGGTGCCAGCCTTCACCCCCTCCTGCAGCCCGGGGCAGCCGGGGGCCATCTCGCAGTGAGGCCGCACATCCCAGCCGGCTCCCACAGGGGCCGAGGGCCAAGTGAAAGCCAGGAGCGCGCCCAGCACACACCCACACACCCAGGAGCCCACACCCAGGAGCCCAGTAAATGCTGATTATCATTTTACTGCTACAATGTCAGGGACCACAGCTCTGCAGGTGAGCAAACCAAGGGAAAGTTAGTTGAATAATTACCCAGTGAGACCCGGATATTAACTGTCAGAGCTAGAATTCAAAGACTGGCAGGGAGTGCCTTGCTAGAAAGCTGCACATCTTACCACCTGCCTCTCCTGCCTCTTGAAGTGTGGAGTCCAATAAACCTGCAAGTCGGTTTTGTTACAGCCAGTGGAATCAAGGCTCTTTAGAAAGAGAATTAGTAAAAGTTTTCTCCTGCATGTGCAAATGGCTGGATTAATTACAGCTCAACAACAGATGCAGAAGGGAACAGCCAGCAAAACAGTGCCAGGATCACAACTTTTAGAGTCAATCTTCTGAGTCCAATCTCACTCCTCAAACGCGGCTGAGCAGGGAGAACGTTGCCAACGTCAGCATGCTCACCGTGGACCCCTTAGCCAGGCTGCCCAGGGACGCTGCCATCGCCGGCTGACTTCAAGGTGCCCTGCCCGAGAAGCCCCTGCCTCACCGGGTCCTGGCGGCAAGAAATGAAGAGGGGGGGTAGGTTCCCTCACCAGGGAGCCAGTCATTCTACAGAACAGAAAGAGGGGAGAGAACGGAGGCCAGAGACAGGTGGAGTGCACGTAGGGGAGGCTGGGCCACACACAGAGCCTCCAGAAGTGCAGTGCACCAGAGGAGGCAGAAGGAAAATTACGGGTTTCATCTGCCAAAAATCATGGATTTAATCTTCCTTAATGTCCTTCAAGAGACACAAAAATGAAATTTCTTCTTAATCCTTTTAGACCAAACCACTTGGATGGTGGCTGACATAAGGCCACTAGGAAGCACCGGGCCCTTCTGTTCTACTGGGAATTGTATTGATTAGTTCTCACCCATGATCAGCAGCATTAAAGAATCTGGAGACACCAACCCATACCATCCAAAAAAAAAATAACACTAAGTAGTAAAGATTTACTTGAGTAATTACACTAGAGCCTCCTGAGAGCAAAAATGTAACTAAAACTAAAATCTCATCTATGATCACTCAAACTAATATGTGGCAGATGAGACCACGAATGAAAACCAGGAAAGAAAAAGCCACTGTTTTTTTGTGGTAAAATTCTACTTAGAAATTTTTTCCATCCTCTGAAGTGTACTTAAGCTGAAATAATTCAAACATTCAAACAGGAAACCAAAAAAAGGAAAAAAAAGTCTGAAAACAAAACTAGAAGATACTCAAGAGCCGGAAGCCACGTGACGCTGCAGACTGCACTCCTAGCCCGGAGCGGTGGGCCCCGGCGTCTCCCGGGAAGCTCACCGGTTTCTGGTTTCTGGTTCCCCTCCGAAACCCTTCATGGTGTTCTGGGTCCAGGACAGCCACCTCTTTCCCATCTGCGCTTCCCCGCACCCATTTCCTCTCCCAGGCTTAGTCATGGCCAGCATCTGGGCATTTGCTCCATGGCGCCATCTTAGCTGCACCCACCCTTCACCTTCCACAGCAGAGGCTGCAAGCCAAGGGTACCAAGTGGCCGGGCCCAGCTAAAAGGACCTAAACCGCCATTTAATTTAGATGTTTGAGGAGGCAGAGAGAGTGAAGAAGGACACCGATCAGTAAAATCGCCTTGATTAAAAAAAAAAATTTAGGGTAAAAATACAAATTTTAACTGAATAAAGACAACATACCTTTATCTGCTTCAGTGCCATGTTACAGTGAGCTAACAGGAGACGGAAGTGCAGGGAACAGGGGCGGCTGGAGGTGAGCTGGAAGAGCATTCATGCAGGGTCAGCTGCACACACTCTCACAGGTGGCCAGCCGAGGACACAGGCACTTCCAAGGTACCAGGCAAACATCGCACATTTCTGAACTGTGTCACTTTGAAAAGGTGAGCATGGCTTTCGGTGAATCCCAATCAAGGGTGACAAGTGCTGCCCAGAGGAGTGCACTGAAGCCAACTGTGCAGGGAAGTGCCTGGGAAGACCTCTCTCCCTCTGGTCCTTTCCCTGCCCACCCTCCTTGGTCACACTTCCTCTTCTCATCCTGGGGCTGGGGGCTGGAGGGAAAAGACCCACTTCTGCTCTCAGGGAGCTCACGGTCTGGGGGCCCGAGGCCCTCCCAGCAGCTGATCCAGGCAAAGAGCACCACAGCCTGTGCTCCCAGGGTTGGCACATCCTGGGGGCAGGAGGCAGCCGGGACCAGGCTCTCCAGGCAGGACCCCAGCCCCAGGAGGACACCCCTCTCAGAGGGCTTGAGTTTCTCCTTCGGCCTCACGGTGGCTCCAGGGAAAAGCTGGGAGCCTAATCGTGGGCAACAATTGCTTACTCCTGAGAAACGTAGAGGCTCAAGAACAAAGCAAAATATTGTACATTAGTCCAAACAAATAAACTAAGTATTATACAAACAGAATGATAAAATACAGGCCAAATTCTGTTAGGTCATCACAGTTTTTAAGTCATTTGGAGCATCTGGAGACTATCGTGATTTTTAAAAGGTCAGCACAGCAGAGTGAAAGAGGAGAGGGGAAATACCCAAAAAGGTATCCTCCTAATCAAACGACGGGGCCAACACGCTTTCTAAGCTTTTCAATTTGGGGTATTACTTCTGCTCAATTAAGAAACTACTGTCCTTCCACTTAAAATACCATAACCAAAACTAGAAGATCAGTATCACTTTGGCAGAGAGCCACTAAGTGGCCGGTTTTTAATCTTGAAAGTCACGACTGTAGGAACTTGAAAGGCAGCCCTGTCAGGCAACCCATCGAAGCCACTAGCATGAGCCCCACGGGCTGGCTGTGTGCCAGCCCAGGTCCCTGGTAAACCCAGCGTCAGTGAGCACAACAGGAAACTGCTCCTCGCCCAACACTGAAGATTTTGTGAACATGTTTTATTTTCAAATAATATCATAATCCAGAGTTCTTTCATTTTACCAGGCACATGTTATAGGAGTGTTACACGCAAGCCATCATTTTAAAGGAAAGATTAACTTGCTAATTACATGGGTTTGTTTGTTTTTTTAATCTACCCAACTATAAAAACACCAAAGCTGCATGTGGGGCAGGCTACTGTTGAAGGGCAAGTTCCGATTCCCTCTCAATGGAATTGTGAAATTTCAGGGCCAAAAGGAGCCTTGTGAAGTGCATCTCACCAACCAGGGAGGCCTCTGTGGCTTGGGGGGGAGGGGTGCAGCCAGTCTGGTGGAACAAGCACTGGGATGGGAGTCAGGAGTCTGGACCACTGTCTTCACTCTGTCTTTTACTGCTTGTAGGACCTCAGACAAATCACTTGGCCTCAGTGAGCCCGAGAGTCTCCCCAAAGGCCACGGCGCGGTGACAACACAAGGGTGGAACAACAGTACATGCAGTAAGTCACGTGAAAGTGCTTTGTAAACACTAAAGCACCACCCAAATGTCACCTGCCATGATTTGCCAACCATCTTGTCATCCAACCGGGGCTTACGTACCTTGGGGTGGGAAGTCACCCATCTTGTAGGAGTCCTTTTCCTTTTTCTGGAATGTTCCTCCTTTTCTTGATCAAAAGCTATCATTATTCTATGAACACAGATTAAGCTCCTCCAGTGGGCCAGGCTCCATGTGAAGTGCCGATGCTACAATTAAAAACGCAACAGACCTGGCCTCCCCAGTGTAGACTTACAGGTGGACCCTTGCAAGTGAGAACGGAGCGCTAGTAAGGCAAAGCTCCAGAGGAAAGGAGCTTTGTGCTCAGATTCTGAGCACATCCATGAGACCAGGGCTGGGGAAGGCTTCCCGGAGGACTTGAGGCTGAGCCGAGAGCCAGAGGATGGGCAAGAGAGTCCAGAAGGCGAGGAAGGCACGGGGAGGCTGGGGAGGCCAGGGAGGCTGAAGTCAACAGAGTCTGTGGGGCCCGTTATTGACACTGATGTTTAACTGAAGAGCAAGGGAAGCTCTGAAGGGCTGTGAGCAGCAGGCTGATGTGATCAGAGGAGTAATCGCAACTTCAGTCATCACTGTTCGGGGTCAGGAAGAACCAGTCTGGCTCCCCTTCCACACGACAACCTTTTCAATATCTCAGAGTCGAAGAACGTGCTGGGCTGCAGGGGCTGGCATCCTGCCTGTTCTCCAGGCCTGATTCAAAGTCCCCTCCAACAGGAGGCCCTTCCAGCCCCTTCCAGATGGAATTAATCTCTCTACCTGGTGCTCCCTCAGAACTCCGTCCATGCTGCTGGTCGGTCTCAGGCACAGGCACAAACACGAGTGCACCAATGCACGCACACAGGCACAGGCACATTTCATTTCTGGGGTGAAGAAACTGAAGCCCAGAGAAAATGAATAGGAGTCTGAACTTGAACCCACTTTTCTGATGTAAGGTCCTTTGGACTCACTACACAACAGCCTTTCCCTAAGTAATCCTCTTCCAAAATGAAAACCATCAACAGGCACTACACTTCGAATTAACTTTCATTTCCACTCCGCGTCCTTTTCTCCTTCGTGTTGAATGTGTCCAGTCTTCTCACCTGGTTCTCACATGACATGGTTCGGGGTCTTACCAACACCGTGGCCACTCCTCCAGGCACCCATTCCGTGCTTACAGTGAGTTCCCAGATGTGACCCAATCAGGAGGGGGCCTAACACAGTGACCACTGTCTTCATTCTAGATCAGGGGTCGGCATATTCTCTATAAAAGGGCCAGGGAGTAAATATGTTACACTGTCTCTGATCCAACTACTCATCTCTGCCTTTGTAGAGTGAAGTCATCCATAGATGACACACAGCATGGCTTTGTTCCAAGACTTTATTTACAGACACTGAAATTTAAATTTCACGTAAGTTTCATGTGTCATGAAATAGTATTCTTCTTTTGATTTCTTTTTTCAACCATGTAAAAATGTAAAAGCCATTCTTAGGTCGTAAGTCATGAAAAAACAGACAGCGAGCCAGATTGGCCTGCAGGCTATGTTTGTCAAATACTGGTTCTAGACATGCACTCACAGAAATACAGCCTGTGATTGTATTAGTATTAAACAGATCCTTGAAAAAAAAAAGCCATTGGGTCACTTTCAGCCTGTTGTCAACTTAAAGCTCTTTAGACCTGTTGGTGGGGTTTATCTCCCCATCTTCTAATGAGAGAAAGGGAACAGGTGCTCTCACCCTACCACTCTGAGTTCCAGAAGGGGCTTTCCTGGAGATACAATACTGGCCTCTCTCACTTTACTCCTTTGAGAGGGAGACTTAGCAGGTTTAGAATGCACACACAACTAAGACACGTGGATTTTCTCAGTCACTGAGCTAGCATTTTATGTCTACCTCTCGATTAGTGCAGAATGTGGGAAGGGAAGAGAAGGGCTAGACAGATCATATGTGCAAGTTCTGTGCCTACTGGACCCAGGACCTTGGAATGATCCCTACTAAATTGCACATTACCAGATTTGGCTCATTGCCTCAACCTGCAGGCCTTCTGTGGCACTCTCAATACCCAGGCCTTTAATTATTAGACTTGTTTCCACATCCTAGGACAAATCCTTCATGAACATGTTGGCCAGGACGAAACTCAGGGCACCTCTGAGAGAACCACTGCTCGTTTCCCGTGGTGGTGATTCTTCCTTTAATCAGTATCCTTCGGGTGCTGCTGCTAATGGTTCCTCATCCTTCTAACTGTCCTCCCTACCCCAATCCATTTTCCACACTGTAGCCTGAGTGATGTGTTGGTTTTTTTTTTTAAACCCAATGGACGGTGTCATCTCCTATTTTAAAACTTTTAATGGCTTTTCTCACTCATAAGAAAAAGACTGGGATCCTGGCATCTCCTGCAGTGAGCTTGAAAGGCCCTTAAACAAGGTGTGAAAAGGTAAGAGCACATCACTTAATTCTAGCAGGAAGCCGTAGGAAGCCGGTGCTTCCATTACTAAGAGTGCCAATCAATGCTTGTTGAAATGAGGTGGTAAAATAAAAGGTTATTAGTCCAACTGTGGAGATCTACTCAATGATATCATTCTTTGTAATGAAAGAAGTGTTAGTAGAACAAAAAAAGGTTCGCAGCAGCTGCTGCCAAATTCAGGCAAAGTGGGGCAAGGAAAAGAGTGGAAGCCAAGTCTGGCCTGCGTGCTGCCAGCCTGTGTGAAGTTTCAGGACTCGGGCTCAGAACTCGTCTTCTCCTCCTCCCACAGAAATCACCCTCTGACTTTCAGCCGGGCACGCGACCCCTAGGAATAAAGGCTTGTTCCAGTCTCCCTGGCTGCTGCGCGGAGCCAAGAGACTGAATTCTTGTCAAGAAGAGGTATATGCAACTTTCAGAAGAAGCCACTGAGAGGGGTGGAGTCCCTGCCGTTCCTCCTCCCAGCCGGCTGGGATGTAAGCATGATGGCCGATGCTTCGGCAGCTATCTTTGAGCAAGAAGCGACTGTGGGAGTGGAAGCTGTTCACAGCAGAGAAAGAGGGAAGGAACCTTGGTTCTTGGGACCAGGAGGCTGTCCGGCCCAGGGGCACCACCTCTGAGCTTTCACACGACAGAAGCAAACTTGATTCCCTTATTTTGGGTTGTTCTGCTACTCCAATCAAACCTAATCCTAACTAAAAGTCTGTAGTTTGGTGTTCCCTTCTGACTTTAAAACTGTGTCATTTGTCAGAAATAATGCGCCCTCCACCACCACCCCCCACCAGTGTAATTTCTCTTCCCTTAACTACACCAATACAAACGTAAAGCAGAAAGTGAGAGCTGGGCACTCACCTCCCAGGACAGGATGGTTTCAAGGCAGTGGGATGGAGCAGCAGCAGGCAGTCAGGAGCACACAGAGCTGAGAGCCTCAGCACCCCAGCTTCCTCCCCTATGGCCACAAAGAAGGAGGCAGGGCCCCTGGCCTCCATTTCCCTCTGTTCTCCAAAGGCTTTCTTATTTCAACTGGTTTCAGAGTTACGCTGGAGGAACAGGGGTGTGGGGTATGAGGCACAGGATTGTAAGTGGTTGTGAAATAACTGAAGTTCAACTAAACTTAAAACATGACTCAACACTTGTACCACAGGACCGATACCCTCAGCAGGTGGAGAAGATTCAGAGACCTTGACAAACACCAGCGAGTACGCCAACCCACAGAAGGCTGTGCTTGGTCCTAAAGAGCTGCTAAACCAGCTGACCTGAAAGCACGGTTTTGATAAACAGCCTTTTCCACAAGGGCTTCCATGGATGTGACCAGCATCCAAAAGACAGTAGGGAATTTTTTTTTTAAAAAAAGGAAGGTTGGGGAGACAGGGAAGGAGGGAGAGGAAGAACCGTATGTACCTTCATATGTTACAGGCTTAACTATTTGAATGGATCAATCGATGAGGTGTAAGTGGGAGAAGACACAAAGGAATATTAAAGCATGAAGCACAAGCCAGTACAGGTAGGTCAACAAGCCCTGGCTGTACAAGTACTGCACCGTGACAAGGAGCTAAGCATGCAAAAATGAGCTTAACATTAAAAATAAATAGATAAATAAATAAATAAAGGGCTACATCACGGAAGAAACTGATTTAATAAACCCTGTCTCTCAGTCCAAGTGATTTTCTTCTGCACTTCAGATTTCAGAGGAAAAGAAGGAACTGACACGTCCACGTCTGCAACATCTCGGCTGCAAGACCACAGGACCAGACATTTCTATCAGTAATTCCATTGGCTACGTTTCCATTTCAAGCTGAGCCAGCAACCTAATCCTTAGCTACAAACTGAACTCCAAGTTCATTTTTTTTAAACGCCAAGTACAGTGACAAAGAGCTATTGCAATGTTCTCGTCTGCTGACCTCAGTGCCACCCAGCCCTCATTTTGAGATGGTAACTGACTACTCTCCGCTGAGCTAGCACTGACTGCCATCTCTCCCACTTCCCCTTGGATAGCAGCGGTTCTGCTTCCTCCCCGGCACTTCCACCTGTCTGGGCGGTGGATTCGATTCGGAAGACACGGAGCACTCCAGCTTTCCTTGGACATCAGAGAGCTCACGGGTGAGTGGAGGCTTCTTGTCAAGGGTCAAGAGCCACATCCACGATGTGCCAGGCATTATTCTAAGGATTCAGGAGCAATTCCATCACTGCCTGGCAA
>PVKY010005216.1:0-17804 GCA_004027775.1 Bradypus variegatus
TGTGACTCTTACGCCCTCTAAAGTTTGAGACTTTTCAGCGACAACCTTGACATCTTTCTTTTTACATATTATTTTTCGGAGAAGAGACAAGTGGAATTTTGAGTGTTGACAAGGCAAACTGAAATACACTGAAATTATAGATTGAACTTTCAAAAGTAAAACAAAAGCAGGAACATTATTTTTATTGGCTGTATATACCCAACAGGTGTTGCAACCCGCAACACCACTGTAAGTCCCACCAGCTTCCATCTCTTCCTGACTCACCTTTCCCACGTAAGCCCTTGGCTTGCCCAGCCACAAGGCTGGAGAAGTGGAGGTCAGAGGCTCTGACTCAGGAGTGGTGCAACCCCTCCCCCTGATTTTTCCATCCTCAGTATGACTTCTCTCCCTCTTTCCAAGATATAAGAGGCAATTGTGGCTGCAGAGCTCGCTCTGCCAGAGGGGTTGGTTGATTGACTTTCTGGTTTCCTGCACTTTTACTCTATCCATTCTCCATATACTCTTGGTATTCATTGTCTATTACCAAGCAACAATTACTCCCAAACTTAATGTCTTAAAACAATGTTTATTATCTCGCATTTTTGCAGGTCAGGGATGTGGGTGTGACTCAGCTGGGTTTCCCCAGCCCAGGGGCTCCTGTGAGGCTGCTGCCACACTGTCAGCAGGGGCTGCAGTCTCATTGAAGGCCTGCCTGGGGAGGGCTGTGCTCCCAGCACACTCAGGCGGCCACTGGCAGTTCCTCGCTGGCTGCCCGGGAAGAGGCCTTGGCTCCTTCCACCTGGGCCTCTCCACAGGGCAGCTGACACCACCACAGCTGGCTTCCCTCCGAGTGAGCGAGGGGCAGGCTGAGAATAGGCACCCAAGGGAAAAGCCACACTTTTTAACCTTATCTTGGCAATGACAGCCTTTCAGCTCTGAAATATTCAATTGGTTGGAAGCTGGTCACTGGTCCCATCCATGCTCGGGGGGTGGGAGAGGGTCACACAAGGGCAAGAGTCCCTGGAGACGGGGACCATGGGTGCCACAGCCCCAATGCATTCCACACCCTCTGCCTGTGATTGCTAAGTGCTCAGTCCCACAGCACTTTCCAGGCAGAACTTAATAGACTTAAATTCTAAAGGGCTGCATTAATTGGAAAACATTCCTGAAGTCTGAAATAAAAGGCAGTGTTAAAAGCTTACATGTGCTGCCCTGCTTGAGACATATATGCAAAATGCACCTCGTTATGTGAGTAGTTATGGAAGGTATTTGTCCATCTAGAAAAGAAAGAAGAAGAGGACGAGAAAGAAGAATGTGGAGATGAACGGAGCCCCGAGGATAAAAGAAGCATTAAAGTTCATGCCATGGCCTCCGTGTTCCAGTTTGTTATGAAACAGAGTTACATCTGTGCCCTTATCGCGATGATGGTAGGTGTGGGGGGTGACACAAGCATGCTGGGGACCAGCGCCACCACCCCACTGCCACAGCGTTGTCCTCTCCTGGCCAGCACGAGTGCCTTAAGCTCCCAGTGCCTTGGCAGAGGATGGCTGGTCATGTTAATTATTGACAAGATTTCTATGTTATAGACTGTGCAACCATGTCCTCTTCAACTCAACTTCAGCTCCTTTTAAACAGTAATACATTTCTCTCAAATTAACTTCTCATGTCAGACCATCCCATTTTGCCAACTTAAGAGGGTGTATTGGACTTTTTCTCAGAAGAATCAAGCATCTCTGAGATTAGCATAGGCTGTTTTTATTGCTTTCAGATAGTGAGAGTTGCATGAACATCTTAGCTTAAATTTGGGTGAGATTTTGTTCAACTGTAGCAGCAATAAATGTTCACCAATATGGCCGTCAGGCAGCCAGGGTCACCCAGAGCTTCTGCCTATTGTGACCCTTGGTTTGTGCAAGTGCCTCCTCACTTCTACATCTATCTTCCATCTTCAACGACTCAGCTTCAAAAATAGTTGCATGGTCTATAGATGGTACATAAAAGAAGGTCTAAATTTTCCTCTTTAGGAAACAAACTCTATTGGGGAGCCTGATTTGATTTTGAGAAACCTAACACTCATTTAAACAAAAAAAATCCAAATTTCATGGCTCATGTTGAGAACTCTTTGGCACCTTTGATGATAAGAAACAAAAAGTTCTAGAACTCGCAGGGCAAGGCGGGGGGAGGACAAATATGTAAACACATTCCCCAACACATTCAAAATGTTTCCCAAATTAACCTTTGTGTAGCTCAACTTCAGTCTCTGTAACTATCACAGCTCCATCTGCAAGGAGTTTAAAATAAGAAAACTAAATTAAAGCTGGTTCATTTGCTGATTGCAAACTCTATTCTTTAAATAAAATTAATTCTGCATACTTTTGTTTACTTCTTGACATGGTCTGCATACCAACCTCTGCTTAAATTCTAGCCAATCTTTGATTTTTAAGTATTGAACTTTTATAAATACAATTTAAGATTCTGCTTCTGAACTCTAAAGAGCATACACTTTTTTTCCTCTTTAAGTCAGATAAGTTTTGACCTGTCTTTGTAAACAAATACAGCTTTAAAAAATTTTAGCACACATTTTTCACTTACTAGAAAAAATCTATTGTATAAACAACATCACAGAGCAAATCCTTCATTATAAAAATGTGTCCCTTTTCTGGTGCCATTGGTTGTTTTAACTGAGCCACGGGATTAGTGTTTTAAGAGTTCCTGCTTTCTACAAAAGCGCCCACTCTGTAGCAAACATTTTGTCACAGATAGGAACACAAGTCCTGAGGAGCCGAATTTGTCAGGATGACGTATGTGTTCCAGAATGCCAGGTATGAGTATTCCAACCTGTCCCACATCCTGAAATGGAGCACAGTAAACAAAATAACGTGGATTCTGCTTCCCAAATACAACTGAAAAACACAAGTAACTTACGGAAGAAAAAGAAAGGAAAATGCATCTTCAAAACTTGGTTTCCTCCCTCGTCCACCCTCACCCTTTCAAACAAGAATAGTGAATGAGGAAAAAAATCTGCTGGAAGCTTAATATCTGGAAAGATTATTGCCTGAATCACAAAAAATAGCAAAGCTATATCTGCATTTCACATTGGTGTATCTGCATTAAATGCATTATTTAATGCAAACACATTAAATGTTACCTAACTTTCCTTAAATACTCTAAGACATAATATTTCTCATGAAAATAATTCAGACTTGATAATGGTTGTGTTACTAACATTTTTAATAAAAACAATCTTGATTTTCAGTTTATAAATATCATGAATTTTAACTGATAATTTTAAATAACTCATTAAAAAGCTATTTAAAAGAGAGCTCTGTTTTAGAGCAAATTAATAAATTGCTGAGAGGAGACATTTATTTGTTGTAAGCTGGCTTGATTTATCTTAATACCTGTCTACTTTCCAGTAGTAAACAGACACGTGAAACACTTCACAACTATTTCTTGAGCATTTGGGATATGAGGAATATGGTTGATTTCAATTAGCCCCAAATATATCTAGAAAATATTTTTAAAGGTCTTTTCTTTCAATTATGCTAGCAGAACTAGGGTAAGACATGACAGGTTTTCTGAAGTTAACAATTTGTGAGCCTGATTTACAGGTTGTTCTAGTGGCTGCAATTTGAGATGCGTTTGTGATTCTTTGGAAGTTTAGCGTGAATGGAAGATCTATTGTTTTGACCAAAGGTGTGCAGGATCTCTAGTATTTCTCTCACACAGCAGAAGCTGAAGCGAGCCTTTCTATTACATTAACTCGGTGTTATTATTTTGGCTGTGCAGAAGCCTAGCACACCACACTTCCTTGCGTAAATTTCCTAACTTACATCTTCTTGGATAGCCTACTGTGCGCACTCTCCGATTCCCAACTTGTATGCCTGACCCAGGGTAAGAATCAGGAGCTTCTATCAGCAACTTCCACAACAGCTTCTGACACCAACTGCAAAGGCCGCTATGTGTCAGTTCACCTGCCTCTTAACTAAACTGGAGGTGGGCCACACCCCACGGGCTCAGGCGGGCTTCTACAAGCCTGCCCTGCCAGCATCAGTCACAAATGTGGGGGCCCCGGGCCACTTGCGTTTTTGGCCAACTGTCTACAAATTCAGGGGTTCCCACCCCCCCCTTGGATTTGATAATTCACTCGAATGACTCACTGGAAGTGCTCTACTTTCAAATATAGGTTTATACTGCTAGAATTAGACAAATATGAAGAAGTCGCAAGTTTTTATTATGCCACACCTAGAGATTCTCAGATTTTCCATTTCTCAGCTCTAGTGTTGACACACTCTCACTTATCACTCACACATAAGAGCTGACCCCAAGCCATTTTGGAAAAAGAGAGGGAGAATGAAATTGGAGTTGGTTTTAATACTATAAAGCCAGGTAAAAGCTGAAGAGATGGGGGGCTGAGGGGAAAGGACTTGGAATGAAAACTCCTGTACTTTTGACTGCATTCTCTAAAGAAAATCGAAAAGCAAGGTAACTCCCAGCAGAATCAGGGTTTCCCTCGTCTTCCTCTCCATGGCATGGGTTGGGGTCCTTCTCCAGGGATCCACCACGAGTCCCTCCTTGCCATCCTCTGAATGTCGCTGACCTTTCCTGTTCAGATGTCCTTGACCGTGGTCCTTTTCTCTTCCCTTCTCTCTTTGAGGCCTGGAGCATAACCTACCATAGCTGGCTGACTTTTGTGTTGTTGATTTGGTCCTGTACCCTTTGGATGATCCGCAACAGAAGGAAATATGCCATGATCAGTTCTCCATTCATGGTTGTTTATGGAAACCTCTTGCTGATATTACAGTATATATGGAGTTTTGAACTTCCCGAAATTAAAAAGGTCCCAGGATTTTTAGAAAAGAAAGACCCTGGAGAACTTGCCTCAAAGGTAAGTGGCTAGGAAAACAAGAAAACAGAACAATGGTACAAAACCACATTAATCATAATCACAATCTCCAAGCAAAAATTTACAAAACTCTATATTCTCAATATTAACTGTTTTGCAAAAATGAACAGATATGAAACTGTAATAAGTCATTTACATTGCATACAGGTCTCAGTAATTTAAACGAGAACAGCTATTATACTGTACTTTTAGATTTTATTTTAAAATGACAGTGCTTTACAATCAAAGAACAAAAGGTATTAGCCAGTATAAATTAGCCAGTATAAATCAGAAAATACAATATAAAAACATATCAAGGTGTTAAAGGATTTTCATTGATAGGTATCAATCTGTAAAGCATTCTTAGTATATTGCTGTTATAGATAATCATTATACTGAATAAAAAATTGTTTCTCCAGCGATGTCCTCAAAAACATTTTTACAACAAAAATGGAGGATAACAGTTGCATGCTTTTGTTCTGCTATTGATTACATGATATGCCTTCATCCACAGGTGTTTTATAATCTTCCATTACTCATATATTGTCAAGGGCTATTTTAATAGAGTTTTGATTTCAGATTAGGTGCCCTGACTCTACTCTCTATTTTGTGCCAAGTTGCAGAGTCCTTTGTGTCGATGGCTTTAAGACAGTGAAAGCAGTTATCTGTACACATTGGTTGAGTCCTGACATTTTTCTTCTCTGGGCACAGAGGGTCATTAATATCTCCAAAGGAGACCTCCACCCACAACACTGAAATCCACTTTTCCTAGGAGCAGCCACCTTCGTTACAGGTTACCAGACGCCCACACCCAAGGCCACCAGGCGTAAATGGGGAATGGGGAGTCCAGATGCAGAGATGGTCCTCATGTAGGGGGCTGTTGGGGTAGAGGAAAAAATCGTAACAGATGAATGCTAATGGCATTTAGGGATTGACCATAATTGCCTGTGTTTATGGGCCAAGCCAACTTCATTCATTCATTTATTTATTCTTTCATCCAAAACTCCATTACCCCCCACCCCCACTCTCCCAAACCTTACTCCATGCTGAAGTTAGAGCTCTGCCATTCATGGGTCACTTCATCTTTCTTTTCCTTCATTCTCTCCCTCCTTCTCTTTCCTCTTAAACACACTCACACATACATGCTCGTGTGCGCACACAAAAATTAGTGTTAGTCTTCCTCTTTCAGAGAAATTCAAAACCTTATCCTTTGATGGTGGAAATCTGTTACCACCTGATGAAATATCAGTGATGCCAACCACTGCACGCCAACCAACTAATTGAATTACCTCCTAATTTTAAACTTTTGTTTGTTTGGGGGAAAATATTATTTGCGAAATAAATGTGCTACTCATATATATATATATATCATGTTTCTCAGGAAACTGAGGCCTGCATTTATTTTTAATGCACCCAGTAGCACAAAATAAATAAATACATGGGGAAAAAAAAGAAGTACAAGGCCTTGTCATAATAATTAACACTGACACAACTCCAGGCTCATAAAATCTCTACAGCAATGATATTAGTCAAAACACGTTAGTTAAGCACACAGTGCCTGCAGTATAACATGTGAGCTGCTGGGATAGAAAATGAGAGAAAAGATATGACCCGAGGCCTCTAAGATCTGGACACCTCCTGCAGCCAGGCCTCGCTCTGGAGTGTCCTGAAGCTCCTGGAGTTCTCTGTCCCTGACTGTTACCATCTCAACCGTCTTCACCAAAACTTGGCTTTTAACTCAGCTTTCCCAGGAAACATTTCTGCCCCTAATCTCTCCTAACTGCGCATATGCATGAAGGAAACCTGGATTTCCTTCCACTTTGCAGCTACAGTCCAACTCACTGCAGTGTCCAGAAGTTTAATGCCAGGTTTTCAGAAGTGCAGGCACTGTCCTCTTACAGGCCTGATGTCCTTAGATCCTGGGCATCTTTACCAGGACTTATTTGCATGACTGGTTTGTGTTCATGGATATTTGTGGCTAGTTAAGTGGAAGTTACTCAAAGTGAAAAATTATCCATTCATTTGTTTATTTTTTTCATTTCTTTGGCAAATATCTACTTAAAGCCCACTATGAACCATAATGAACTAACACTTCAAACTCACTAAGATGGCTGTAATACAAGAGTGGTAATAGCAAGTGTTGGAGAGGATCTGGAGGAACTGGAATCCTCAGATTGCCGGTGGGCATGTCAAATGGGGCAGCTGCTTTGGAAAAGGGTTTGGCAGTTCTTCAAAATGTCTGTCATAGAATTACCTAAGAGAGCTGAAAATATATGTGCATGCAGAAACTTGTACTGAATGTTTGTAGCAGCTTTGTTCATAATAGCCAAAAGTAGAAATGAGCCAGTGTCCATCAACTGATTAATAGATAAATAAAATGTGGTACATCCATATGATGAAATATCTTCAGCTGTAAAAAGGAACGAATTTCATATATGTTAGAACATGGGTTATTGTTGAAAACATGTGAAGTGGAAGAAGCCAGTTAAAAGGACTACATATTGTATGATTACATTTACATGAAATATCCACCAAAGGCAAATCTGCACTGACAAAAAGAAAATTAGTGCTTGTGTAGGGCTGGGGTTAGGGGTTTAAAGGGGGAAGATGATTTGGGGATGACTTTGGCTTGGGGTTTCTTTCTAGGGAGATGAAAATGTTCTAAAATTGATAGCAGTGGTGGTTGTACAACTCTGTGAATATACTGGGACCCACTGAATTGTGCTTTTTAAATGGATGAATTGTATGGTGTGTGAATTATATCTCAAAGCTGTCTGTCTCTCTCTCTCTCTCTCTCTCTCTCTCACACACACACACACACACACACACACACACAGCTCCTAATGTCAGGTACTGCATTCTCTAAAAAAATGGAACGCCTTGAAATTATAAATTTTCCTCTTAGCCTTCAAGAAAACGTTCGTTCAAAAGGGTGGAACTATTCTTTATTCCATTTTGGAAGACTGATGGGAATAATAAGGGACTCTGTTTTCTGGGATGAAGTTTTCTTTTTCCATCTGTATAATTCTTTAAAATCAGTAACATTGCAGAGTCAAATGAGTAGTATCCAAGAAGTATATTCTTCTTTCTAAAATTGTAATGATGTTGGGGTCAGAAGAGGGAATCAATCTGGGACAAGTGCCTTGAGTGCGACCCCGCGGAAGTGGTCTGGACTCCCAGGACTCCTCCTCCGGGTCCTTGCCGGTGCTGAGCGCCCTTCTGGCCCCCGGCAGAGGCAGCTGCCACCTCAGGGAAGGGGCTAAGGCCAGCCACTCCCTGTCGGCACCTGGTGGATGACCCGAGTCCATCTCAGATAAGGTTTAGTTACGGTGTCTCCCCTCCGCCCCCCAGAAATGTCGAGAAAAACAGTATATTTGTGGATATGTGTTTCCATTTCCAACAGTTGCTTAATTCTTGTTTTGCTGATTCTCTACTTTCAGATTCTTTTCACAATTACTTTTTGGCTACTGCTGAGGCAGCACCTCACGGAGCAAAAAGCTCTTCAACAAAAGGAGGCTCTTTTATCAGAAGTCAAAATCGGAAGTCAGGAAAATGAAGAAAAAGGTAAATTAGTGTCTATGCAACGTGTGTGGCAGGCCAGCCCCCCTTGCTTAAGCTACATGGAAGCCATGAGGTAAATGCAAAGATGCATCCCAAGATTAGTACTGCAGAACTTTTCCAGTGCACTTGTGGGTTCATGGGGAGCTCTTGAAAATAGTACGTGGCTTGATCCTCACTAAAGGATTCCCATTTAACCTCAGAAGCAGCAGCCTCATACAAATTAAATAATTTCTCCAAGGTCTCACTTTTTAGTAAGTGATAGAACCAAAGAAATGGACTCAAATCTTTTAAATTCAAAACCTTTTCTTCTCTAAAAAATAAGATACCATTAAGTCAAAGAAAAGAGGGTGATATTTTTGTCTTCACAGTTTTAGACCCACTGTAGAAGTCAAATGAGAATGAGCTTGCTCTCTGTCTCCCTGGAGATACAAATAAATATAAGTTTAATATCCTTAGAATGAGGAGCTCTAATGAAGCCACATTCTTTGTTTATAAAAGCTGGGCCAGTAACATTTTCATTAGGCAACCGTAAGAAAACCACAAGGAGCAACTCATGTATTTTTATTTTATACTTTCTCATTTTCTCATTTAGGCCTAACCTATGAGTTCATTTTCAAACAACAACAAAAAAATCTATACTATTTAAATCTCTCCTATATGCCTTTGGATATCTCCAATCAACAGAATGATTTAATTAACCAGCTAATTTAAAGAATGGTTAATTTGAGATCAACAATTACTTCCCTTTCATGCCCTTCATCCTGGGACTCTATCAGTTGTTTGAATTATTCAAATTTTAGGTAAAAGCCATGTTTAACATAACGAGGACCCTATATATTGACTTCTTTTAAAGACAAAATAAGGTTCTAATTACAATGGATAAACCTGTTTAAACTTAAGTTAAATCACATTTATTATTTAAATCTAATTTAAATGAAATTATATTTGGCTGTAACTCTTACCTTTTTTAGTTATTTAAAAGCATACTTTTTGGTTAAAATTGTCAGCATTAACCACAACCAGTAAAGCACTACTTGGATTGTTTATAGCCAGGAAACTATTAGAATCTGAAATGGATTTAATAGTTTTGATTTTTTGTTGTTGTTGTTGCTTATTTATTTTTCTAAATCCTGAAGTATTTTCAGCTGTCTTTGGAGACTGGAAATGAAAATGATGGCATAAATTGATTCATTTAAAAACATCACCAAATTTAAGCTATATTTCTAGAAGGTTATGAAAATTGACCACAAATTAGTTATTAAAGAATGCCTTGTATGAGACAATGTTAAAGTCCCTCAGATCATATAGGAATCTGTAAAAGATATTCTTCTACGTCCCACATGGATCACACTTGGTCAGAGTGTGGTTTTGCTCAGGTCACTAGTTAAGTATAACAGCAGTTTGGTATTTTGAAGATGACGAACTTCAAGATACTCAAGTGGAAGGTGAGCCCAAGGAGAAGGAGGTAGAAGAGGAGGCCAAGGAAGACAAGAAAGAGAAAAAGAAAGAAGAGGAAGAAATTGAAGCAGAAGATGAGGCCGATGAGCAGGACGTCATGAAGGTGCTGGGAACCCTGGTGATGGCCATGTTCATCAAGTACTGGATTTATGTCTGTGGAGGCATGTTCTTCTTCGTCAGCTTTGAGGGTAAAATTGTAATGTACAAAATCATCTACATGGTGCTGTTTCTATTCTGCGTGGCCTTGTATCAGGTGGGTCAAACAGTTGTCCTCCACATTTTCTTGATTCTTGCATCTGCCCCAGGAGTGTACAAGAGCTTCATTTGAAGAGAATCTAAATTACTGTAATCCCATGAGCATATAAAGCAATAAATGGGATTCAAACAGTATGTCCCGAGGTGAGATGGCTATCTTCAGCTTGTTGGCTATTTTAAAACTTTCAGTTCTTAAAGATTCCAGAAAAAAAGGTTCAAAAACTTTCCAAAAGATCCACTGAAAAAAGAAACCTGTATAATTGGATTCTGTTTTTGAAGAGTAAATTTAGAAGCTGTGGCTGGATAATCTAAAATATTGAACTCACTTGGGGCTTTGGAATTGGAAAACTATATATCTAAATACAGGTTGTATGTATACACACATTTATTTATAATGCAGCAGCAGCTTAGTATTTCATTAACTAAAATTTATAAAATATTATATTAAAATGAATTAGCCTCTCCACAAACTCAATTTTTACCGATAATGTAAGGAAACCCAACTATAGAAACAAGTGTAATAATAAAATATTTGTGCAGTTAATACACAAAATAAATAAAACAGCTATAATAAACAACAGTATATTGCACATGGAGATAAATACGTCTCAACTGAAGCCATTAAACTATTGAATACTTTATAAAAGTTCAGGATAGGTGCTCTCTGCTGATTATCCACAAACTTATGGTAAAAAGAGATGTCTCCTCTCTGAAGTGGCTGTTTAACATTTTTATTTATATGCTACCACTTTGAATTTCAAACCGATGTAGTTCTGTCTCTCAGCCATTATAACAATTACTGTTACTATTTCTTGAATCCTCCCATATACCAGGTGCCATGCTGGGATCCCTGTAAATATTATCCATTTCATCCTCATGACTATACAAGGTAGATATTCATGTAGGAGGAAACTGAAGCTTGTGAAGTCTAGCAACTTACACAAGGACACAGTTAGCAATGAGTAGTAGAACAGAGTTTCTAGCCCCAAGCCATCCAAATACATTAGGAACAGAGTAGAAAACACTGAAAATGAAACTCCCCTCCCCGCCCCGAAAAAACATCTATAAATATGATCACCTGTATTGGTTGAATAAACCCAATATTTTCATGAATTTTCTGATAACTGATTTTTTTTTCCTGTTTGTTTTTCAACGCCTTATACCCAGGTGCACTATGAATGGTGGAGGCGAATTCTAAAATATTTTTGGATGTCAGTGGTTATTTACACTATGCTGGTGCTTATCTTTATATACACATATCAGTTTGAAAACTTCCCAGGACTGTGGCAAAATATGACTGGACTGAAGAAAGAAAAGTAAGCAATTTTGGTTTACGATCAGATGTGAAAATGGCAAGCAGAGTGAACACATTGGTCAAAACATCTTTAAGGAGGATATTAGCAAAAATGGTCAAGAAGTGATGAATGTCTAAAAGCTTCTCAGAAGCAGGATTCACATCCTTAATCCTCTTTGTTTTCTCTTTACCTCACCTGGGGTTGGCACATAGTAGGCCCTCAATGAATATTGACTGAAAAAAAAAAAGAGTTGTCTGCCCCATTTTAGTGAAATGACCATCTATAATGTGAGTTCCATATGAAGCAGACCTGCTTAGCTCTTTTCCAGTCATGGTTTCTGCTCTCCAAGTCGGAGCTCTGTTTTCCAATTGAACCCATAGGCTCATGGACGCATTTATGAAGTCAGCAGTCTTTCCTCATTTATAGCCGGTACTGATATTCCAAAGAGTGGTTAGTTCCATAAAGAAAGAACTTTCTGTAAGTGCTAATAGGCTAGTGATGGCGAGAGCATTCTGCCGGGCATGCAATAGGTGGGGCTCCACCTTTTCTAATTTGCTTCAATTGGAAAGCCAACCAGAACGGGGTGCGGAGCTGCAGGCAGTGAATGGCAAAGAAAAAAGTTTAAAAGGAAAGGATCAGAGTTTATTCAGCAAGTGCTATTGAGTGCCTCCCATGTACCTCTCCTCTGTGCCTGGGGCTCTTGTTCTAGCAGAGAAAACAAATGAAAAACTACTTAATCTACAAATAAATGAATTTCAAACTGGCAGGTCTGCGAAGGAAACAAGCAGCCACTTTGGTAGTGATAACGGATCAACTATGAATAGAGAGGTCGGGCAGACTTCACTGAGGACTGATCCCTCAAACTGGGAGCTAAAGGAGCTTGTCTTAGGAAAAGGGTGGGAGTGGGGGTGGCGTGCAGAAGGCACCCCAGGCAAATGCCAAGGTTAGGAGGCAGAGCAGAATTTGGGGTGTCTGGAGAACTGAAGGGAGTGACCCTGCCAGGAGCTGGGGGCAGGGGGAAGGGAGGATGAAGGGGCACCCAGCCAGGCACTGAGGCGTACACGGCCTCCTGCCCTCGCAGACAGCACAAGTTGGCATTTTATTCTCAGTGACATTTTGAAGTCTTTGAAGGTCCCTTAGCTACTGGCCAAAAAGCAACTTGTGGAGGAACAGAGCAGAAACAGTAAGCCCAATGAGCGGCAGAAGCAGTGGGCCTGGAATGAGGGCAGTGGAGATGGATGGGATTAGAGAAAGTCAGAGATGCACGGGGGTAAAAGGAAGTGTAGATGAGCTAGATGTGGTGGAAACCAAAGAATCGAGGATGACCTCGTGGTTTCTGAATTCTGCACAAGGTAGATGGTTGTACCATTTATTGGTCTAAGGAAGGAGCCTAGATGTGGAGAGGGAGGTGGAGCCCAACTTTGCCAAGAAAAATGGTGAAATCAAGAATACTGTTTTAAGAACGTTAAGTATGAAATAACTGGAACAACTCATTTCAGGTAGAAATTTGGACCCCAGAGTCGCGGGAGAAGACTGTGCCGCAGGTACACATTTTAGCATCATCCGCCTAAAAATGGTGTCTAAATCCATGGAACTAGGGGAAATTACTGATGGAGAAAGTATCGCTAGAGAGTGGACTCAAAACAAGTCTTAGGGATATTTCAGCATTTAGAGGTCCAAAAGAAGAGGCAGAGTTAGAGAGGGAAGAGGAAAGCCAGGAAAGTAAGGTGGTGTCAATGCCAAGAGTTTTTCAAGAAGGGCTTGTAGTTGAATTAAACAAAGAGAAATAGCCACTAAATTTAGCAATATTGAGGTTGTTATTGGTCGTTGTAAATGCAGGTCAGTTGGATAGGTGGAAACAAAAGCCAAATGGGAGTGTGTGAAAGCCCGGGATGCAATGAATCGTACAACTCAAGAGAGTAAAAATGGTGATACAGCTTGTAATAAAGAGAGTGCATCTTCATTGCCCAAGAAAGGTCCTTGCTTTTCATTTTGTTTTGGCTTATAGGCTTGAGGATCTTGGCTTAGAACAGTTCACTGTGGCTGAGCTATTCACTCGCATATTCATCCCAACCTCCTTTCTTCTGGTGTGCATTTTACATCTTCACTACTTCCACGACCGCTTCCTGGAACTCACAGACCTCAAGTCCATTCCCAGCAAAGAAGACAACACCATCTACAGGTGAGCGAGTGAAAGCAGCACACATTGCTTGATACCTGGCCTTGGCTGCCCACCTTGCAGGAAGCTGGTAATCGAACGTAGAGGTTCAGACTTGCACTTTCCATGAGTATCAGTCTGAGAGTGGAGAAAATGTATAATGTTTGATAAGGCTTTCTGAAACAACTGGTTGATACAAATGCTGAGAGTCAGATGAGCAGATTTGTGCTAGCAGTACAGACTAAAGTACTTTAGAGTTGGTGATGTATATTTTCTGTCTAGGCTGGTGTTGCATTTTAAGACAGAGGAAACTTTTCTATTGCACAATCTCTAGGAAAGAAGTCACAGTGAGAGCTTACCAAAGATGACGGGCCGAATTTTCCCTGCCCTTTTGCAAATGAAGAACGCTGGCTAAGGGGACAGTCTGAAATTTAGTAGTAACTAGAATAATTTTTAAGAAGAGAAAGTGAAGACAATGTCTTCCTTTATTCACTTCCTTTCGTTGTCTTCTCATCTATAAATATAAATAGGTTACAAGTAACTGATGGCATATTGCTTCTCCTGCCTGTTTGTAGAAACCACGGTGGTGTATCTCAAATCCCTCAGTCTATTCCACAGGGAAATTACAAGCATTCTTCAAAAGGATGCTAACACTGTCTTTTCTGATTCAGTTCTTAAAAACAAAAGCCAATTAGAGAGTGTATGGAAGACCGGGATGCAATAAATCGTACAACTGAAGAGAGTAAAAATGGTGATGCCGCTTGTAATAAAGGAAGTGCGTTAAGCAACTAGGGAGCAAAGGGCTGTGTAAAGGGGTAGAGATGCCAGAGTTGAAAATTCTCCTTAACTATATGACTTCAAGGGGAAAAAAATGAGTACATGCATAAAAAGGTGAAGTAGTTTATAATCAAACACATTTTATAAAATTGTAAACTTAGTTGTCTACTGTAATAGATTGGGAATATGCATGCTGCCAAAGCACTTTTATTTTATAATGCACATTTTGTAGTCACCCTTCCTCCCTCCCTTCCACCCTTCCTTCATTTCCTCCCCTTCCTTCCATTTGCTTCCCTCCTTCATCCCATTTCCTTCCCTCCTTCCTTCCTTCCTTCCCTTCTTCCTTCCTTCCCACTTTCCTTTTCTTCCTTCCTTCATTTCCTTCCTTCCTCTTCCCTTTTTCCCTTTCTCCCTCCCTCCCTCTCTTCCATCTTCTCTTTCTTTCTCTTTCATCTTTCTTCCATCAGCAGATTTATTTCCCTTATTCTGTTTTGTTTAGCCTAAGATTCCATTTAGTTTTACCTCTGAGTATACTACAAATGATGATCAATAATAAGTCCCTGCTGCCTGACCTGTAGAACTAATGTGTAATACATAATCTCATAATTTCTAACGCTATCTTGCACCATAAATAATGAAGCTCAGCTAAAACCCATCTCCTCCCCACCCCTTGGCAGGGAGGAGAGCGTGGCTGGCTCAGTGGTTTATGTTATCCATATACTTATTCCTTCTTCCTTCAGTGATAATAAAACATTGGGAAAAATAAAGTTGTTTCTATTTAGAAATGTGGGGGTCCCTAGGACACCCTATTCATAGGCCAGCTTGTTCTCAAGGGTATCATGCTAAGATTAAATTTACAAAGGTAACGTCTGCATAGAAAAGTGAGAATTGTCAATAATTAGAGAAATGAAGATTTGATGATTCTTTTACCTTGCTTGTGATACTTGTGGGTAAAAGTATAACATATCTGTAATCAAAACTGTATTTGGTATTTAACACCAACCATGTAACACACTTTATTTAATTACAAACCCTCACCGTTTTCTTCCACAAGTCATATTCATTAAACAAGAAAGGTCTTTTTCATGATTCAAGAAAAGTCTAGTCAGCAGAGTACATGTGTGTTTCTGAAAGAGATGTAATTGTTGATCATTGCTAACCCAGTAGCTTTTTATATATTTTTTTCTTCCTTTCCATATTCATTTTCTTCTCACTGAAAGTTCCTCCAATACATAGAAGCTTTTCCTTGCCACCATTCTTATTGTCTTGTGTCCAGGTCTTCTGTTATGCGATCAAATAGAGATACAGGTCAGAACTTGCCCAGAAAAATAGAGATATTCAGGACCATTGCTATGTAGAAGGTAATCTCGCTCAGCAAATATTTTACCAGCCAAAAGAATTACAATCTTTGAGATTGAGGGTACATGAAAGCTGAATGTGTTCCACAGAGTTTCCCTTAAATTTATGTAACGGTGTGCAATTAGGCAGGTTCCAGGGAAGGGCTGCAGCCTCAGAAAGTCCCTCTAATGTCAAGTCGTGCACTCTGCCTCTTTGGCAGCTACAGTCACAGCCTTTGTCCTGCAGACCATGGCTAGAGAAGAAAGAGCTTGACGATCTGTAGCAATATAAGGTCGCCACTTGCTCCTCCTCTCAGCAGTGACCTAGAGCTAACATCCCCTTAGCAGTTAATTTACCAAGAAAAATTTAAAGGGTGATGAGAATATATCACGTTGCCTAGTCTAAAGTGTTATGGTAAATGGGATTTCATTTTTTGAACTGTGATTAAAAATAGTTTTCTAGAACCTAAGAGAATGAGAATTTGACAGAGTAACTCCAGTTTGGTATTATGGGATTTCATATAAGAGTTTAATAGAAAAGTGCCAAAAATTTTAACTTTGAGCATACGGTTTACATCTCAACATTTTAGTGTGTTGTTCCTATTGTAGTATGTTCCTTATCAGCAATTTTTACCTCACAGTACCTTTATTTTTTGTCCTTGGCGTCCTAATCTGTCTCAATGTTAAAATCAAACAATGAAAAAAAAAATACTTTCAGAGTTCTGTTTGACTGTCATGCTTTCCTTTTTCTGCCCCCACCTCCACCTCCTAAGTAGATGCTTTATTAAAAATGACATACAAATTGGATTAATCAATTCATTGTATTCCTTAAACTGATTTCCTGCACCATTGTTTCTGTAAATATCCAACTTCCTTTCCCTGTTTGGTCCCCAGTTTGTTTTCTGTGTGTGTGTATGTTTGTGAGTATGTGTATCCATGTGTAGTACAGTCAAATGCCACTACTGTCTGAGTCAGAATTGACTGTTTCCACTTCAGAGAATTTTCAAACTTAGCATTTTGAAAAAGTTTTATAGTATGTGGGAGAAGAATCTTCTATTATTTCTAAGTAGGTCTTCTTAGAAATGTTTCACTTATGACAGTTATAATATACAATTTGCAATAATTTACTAAGAAAAACTTGAATGTCTGTTTCTTTTATATCCCCGTAATTTGTCAATGATTTGTTTTAGAAATTATTGATTACACATGCAGAAATAAAACAACTACTTATTTTTTCCAACATCAGTGTTAGACAACCTTAAAGAACCTGGTAAATATAGTTACTTAGTAGTATTTTTTTTTTATTCTTGGAAAGGGGCAAGCTTTCATCTTTTAGAATGCAGTTTATTTGATAAAATGTACTTCGAAAATTTAAACATTATACATTTTTAACAAAGTGTGTGAGATGGGGAGGGCTGAGAACAATGGAGACTCTATCCCTTCAAGCATTTTCCTGCATATGTTTAATTTCATGTTGCTCCTGAATCTTACTGCCTAAACTCTTCTGTGCATGAAATACGTGTCAATGATGATACTAAACATTTGATCAACGTCTTCTCTAACAGTCTCCTCTTTCTCTCCAACTTGTCTCTCTCACGCCATCACATGCATCCTCGTGCTTCCATCTCTCACCTTGTAGCCACGCTAAAGTCAATGGTCGTGTATATCTAATCATAAATAGGTGGGTATTCCAATGTTTTTGCTTTTCTTTCTGTTAAAAATGATGCCATAGCACGTTAAACTCTTTGCTGCTTTGTAAACCACGTTGTCTAGTGGATGGTGGTCTCCAGGTATGCCCGTGGACGTACTTGCACACCGAGCCATTTGGTGATGACACCGACGGTGCTGTCCAGTGGACTTGGAGGTTTTCAAGGGTCTTCAGCTGGTGCTCAGCTTTCGGTTTGGGTTCAAACTGATGCCCATCAATTTCATTCTTTGGCAAAATTCGTTCTGAGGTTTGCTGGAGAAATCTCCTCCTCCTTGACCGTATCATCCAGAGCTCAGCTCAAGAACCACCTCCTCCACACACCTTCCCCAAAATGCCAACACCCCCTGCTAAAGTCACCCACCCTCCCTGACATCCCACAGCACTACGCACTGCC
>PVKY010005217.1:0-17813 GCA_004027775.1 Bradypus variegatus
GTTCTGTCAGTGTTTTGGGGGGTAGGTTCTATGAGATGTTCTCAGAACCCTTTCTTCATAAAAAGTCAGTGTCATTTTCAATCTAAGAACTATTATCAGTTCGTCACTATTTTAAAAATTTACCCATTTGGAAATTGAGCTCAGGTTTCAAAAGCAATTGCAAATCTGCTAACAAATTTAAGTCCTTTCCCATCATTACTTTTCAAGGTCCCTTTCCATCCAACCAGATTCCTATGGTTTTCAAAGCTGATTTCCAGATATTTTTTAAATAGCTATCTAAAAAAAAAAATGTATCCAGTTCCAAAAAAGAGCAATTTCTCTGCAGCTGAGCTCCTGGCACTGTTTGAAACCTGTATCCCAAGATTTATGAAGTAGAATGACATGTCCTGTGGTTAGAAAAGTCATCAGAGACTTCTGAGGCTTTGTGAGAGCGTTTGGAACCTCCTTTCAGGAGCTTGCTTCCATATCCTGTCGTGAACGGTTAAAATTTGGGGTCCCTTTGCCACCTGTATGCACGTACCTTCATATGTTAAGCTGTTATTTTAAAGCGAATTTCCTAACTCAGTGGTAAAAGTTTTCATGTTCAGTTAGAGTTAACTTATACTGATGTGTTAGCGTTTTATCTTCCCTTGTTCTCCAAACCTTCGGGGATCCTCACATATGAAGAGTGCCTAACTCAGCTCAGCATAGGTGCAGAATAAACGTTTCCAGAAGGAAGAGAGGGAGGGAGAACCCTGAATTTCAGTTAACTTCCTAACTAACCTATTCTTACCTAATCTTGGATTATCAAAGGATAACAGAAGATAGATTCTTCGCATAGAATGAGTAACGTTTGGTTGTTTTCTTCATCAGAATCACAGAACTATATAATCATATTAAACTGCTTCCTCCCTTGAGTCCCACCCCTGTTTTAACAAAAAGGAAAACCTTCGGCCCAGTAGGGTTAACTAGAACTAGAGCCCAGAACATGAACCAGTCTTCCAACTTCCAGCCTGAACTTTTATCCTGATGGCTTTCTATTTCAGTTTCTTTTTGTCCTCTCTCATCTTAAAAATCATCAATTATTTGTAAGCGGCCCTTGACGGCCTTACACCCTTGCACCTGTCCTTGGTGAGGTCAGAGGCCATAGGGCAGCACCTGACACGCCCCATATTGGGCTGCAGCAGGGGTAGGGGAGTCTGCTGGCTGCCAGGGGCTGAGGTGACCCTATCATTTGCCCATATGCAGATTTGGAGGACAGGAGAGAGTAGTTCTGTCCCTCAGTAGATGAGTTTGCCTTCCCATTTTCCTGAACAGTTGGGGCATCTGTATTTAATGGGTGTTATATAGCATGCCCAAGAAATAATTTTCTTGGACATCTGCTTTTAATCTGTGGACAAAAGCATACCCTTTTGTTCGGATATTTTTCACCACCCACTGGGTTGTATGTTTCATTTGAGTCACAAGCTCTTTCTGATTCACAGGGCTGGGACTTGCAATTACATTTGCTGTAGAAAAAAATAACCCCGGGACCACCCACTCATCAGGGCTGGGTGCGCGCTTATGCCACCCCCACCTTACCACGAATCAGTGTGCGCCAAGCAGGCGGCACCCTGGTTTTCCTCCTGTCACCCCAGGAAGCCCTCATTCTCCCCAGCCTTGTTTGGGCCTGCTCCCTTTTTGAGAGTGCCTCGATGCCACCTAACAAGTAGTATTCGGTGGGTTGCTGGGAGCCTTCTAGGATTGTCCTGTAGGAAAAGAACTCAAAGTACATCTTTGAATGAGAGGCGTTAGAACGTCCCCAAAAAGACCAGGTGACTGGTTACTGAATGGAGACTTCATCACCTAGAGGTACGGGGAAGGGTTCATGTTGTCTTAATCCGCTGTGTATTAGCATTTTGTCATTTAAATCTATATGCCCTCCCTCGGTACCGATGGATCCTCTTCTCTAGCCAGGAAAGAGCTTTCCCTACCCCTGGAGACCTGAGAACATGGCACAGGAGACATGGTGGCAGGATATGGCCCCATCCTCTGTCCTCCAGCAGGAAGCAGGGGCAGTTGTCCCTGGTTGCGTTAGCAGTCAGCCTCTGAGTCGGCTGTTTATTAGCTGCAAAGCTAATTACCTCCATGCTAATGAGCTTTGCCAGTGTCCTAAGCTTCCTTTTAATAGCTAATGATGTACTGCCCAGCCTGGGATAAACCTAAGACACCAGAGTTTACTTATCTTTATGGTCTTTCAAGAAAGTTTACTTTCTCACTTTGCAGGTCTGGTAATTGAAATATTTTTTAAAATTTTGTTGACATCATCCAGCAAATATATGTATATATTGAGTACTTCTGAAATTTTACCAAAAACTTAAATTTTAAACCACATTTCAGTATTTTTCCTCTCCAGCTCACAGAAGGAAGGAGCAGAGTAATCCTTTTATTTTTCCTCAAAAGCAATGGTGATGTACACGTTCTCCAATGTTGCTTTTTAAGGGATGCCTCCAGCCTCAATTTCATCTGAAAAGTTTGCATTTATTCCAAGTAAATACAAAGAACATTAACGTCTCATTTTGTTCTTTGTAAATGCACTATTAGCTTCCCTTTCCAACCCCTTCTACTTGGGTTAGGAAAAACTACTCATCTTTCTCTTTATTAAGGTTTCCTGTTCCAACGGGACACCATCTCTCTGCTGGAATGCCCTCCTTTCCCCTTCACACATCTTTTTAAAGAGCCCCCCACCCTGCTCCTCCAAAATGGCTGAACAGCATATCGCCGATTCCCAGCCACACTGAGACGTTGCAGTTCAAACCCTCCAGCCTCCACAAATTGGTTTAAATGGATGTCCTTCTAGTTCTTTCTTCTAGAAGGTCAGCACTCCTTGGGCTATGGCCCAGGGCACACACACCAAGTGATGCTCTGCTCCCAGTGCCAACTGTCCCCCCCGCACCTCAGTGCTGGGGTCACTCGCCCACTGGTGGGACAGCTCACTCTCTACTTCCTCTCAGGGAGACAGTCAGATGTGCTCTCTCCCCGACTACCCCCCCTCAAAACTCACAGCCTATTAGGTCAAGTACGTTGTGACTGCCTCATGCACACTTATGATGTTATGCATCAGTGGACCTGTTTTCCCACATCTGCATTATTCATTTTGGAATGCCAACTACTACAGTCCTTTGGAACAAGAAAAACCTGCCTACATTTGCACTTGTCTAACACAGCCATGCTTCCTGTAAAAGCTGTGTGTGAATGTGTGAGCACACACACGTGCATGTGTGTGAGTATGCATATGTATGTCTGTGTGTGAGTATATGTATGTATGAGTGTGTATATGTGAGTGTATATCTGTGTGAGTGAGCTTATGTAAATTCTCTATATTATAAAATCTACGCTGGGGCTGTTGGAGATCCATTAGTGTTCTGGGAATTTCCAGAAATGATCTGAGCTGCTAAAAACTCCTTTGTCTGTCTGCAGGTTTGGCCTCACCTACTGCCATAACTCCAGTTGCTTCCCCTATTTGCAATAAAACAAGGGGCACCACCCCAGTTTCCAAACCCCTGGAAGGTAAGTCATTGATACATCCGATGTGCCAATGGCTTTATGATCAGAAGAAGACTTAGTGACGTTCTCTCATTGATGGTTTCTACTTCCTCAGATATCGAAGCCAGACCTGACATGCAGTTAGAATCTGACCTGAAGTTGGACAGGCTAGAAACCTTCCTGAGAAGGCTGAATAACAAAGGTACATAACAGAAGCCAGAAGGGAAGCTTTGGTTTATATGCTTATAGCACGATGTGGTTCATCCTCTCAGTGAGTTAGCTAAGGAACCCTAAAACACCAGCTCCTCTATCAAAATATCCAAATCCCAATTCTGATCTAATTTTCTCCTCAACTGAGTTGTGTACTTTCAATAATATTTCTATTCTGTCTTCACTGATTCATATTTTAAGCATTATGTTTGTGGTTATTTTTTTTTAAATGAAGTTGTTGGTCAAAACTGATTGAATTGCAAGCTCTCATTTGTTTGATAATGTGCTAAATTGGGGACCCCCAGTTACACATTTTTTCTTGAATCTAAACCCTTAGGATACCATCCAATAAGAATTATAAACTCAGTAATTTTGCTTTATATGTATATAAAATCAACATAATCTTGGTCTTGATGAACTTTATATTGCATCTATCGACTTCCAGTAAGGGAAAAGCTGATACTATTTTTCATAACAACATATGATTTCTAAAAGAAAATTGTAGTAAATAAATGTTGCAATAAATATTCCAACACAAAGTCAGTGAAGTATGCAGAATCAAAAATGTGTAGAAATAGCCTCTTCTCTCTTAATAAAAATGTTCAGTACTTGAAACTCAACCAATACTAGGAACTGCAAGCCCCTATTGATAGTGACTCCTAATAGATTAAAAGCAAATAAATACAGACTACTACTTTAAAACAGAAGTATAAAAGTGTCATATAATAACAGAACTGCTAAGCAAGGAAGACAGACAATCTAAAGTTTATTACATACATGTGAAAAAGATCTAGACTGCAGGTTGACGAACTACAACCCACAGGTTGGATCCAATTCTCTCCCTGTTTTTGTAAACAAAGTTTTATTGGAACATGGTCGCGCCCATTTGTTTCTGTATCATCAGAACTTGTTAGGAAGCAACAACTTGTTAGGAAAATCTTTGTAGACCTGTGTGAGGCCAGCCTCCCTCTCTGCTACCATTTTCCCGTGGGAGTTTTGCTTGGGTGGACATCCGGTAAGGGCCAAGGAAGCCCCACAGAATGCTGTACATCACTATCATGTTTTCTCCACTCCTGGAACTTAGGGTTATAAATAATTTTTTAAATGCCTCAAGGCACAGCTGAAGTAATGTTTTTATACAAACCTTCTGTCTGTTTGCTTGTTGGTTGATAGTTGGTGGGATGCAAGAAACCACGCTCACTGTCACCGGCAAGTCTGTGAAGGAGGTGATGAAGCTGGACGATGACGAAACCTTTGCCAAATTCTACCGCAGTGTGGATTACACCGCACCAAGGAGCCCTGTGGAGCTAGACGAGGACTTTGATGTTATTTTTGATCCTTATGCACCCAAGTGAGTTATTTCCTTCTCATTCTTTCCCCCAACCCTCACAGAACAGCTTCCATCATCGGCTCCTGTCATCGGCTTCATGCTGAATTTCCGTAAGGCTCTTCACTCAGCCTGTTACCTGCTTCTGCAGCAGAACACCGTCATGGCCGCTTTATTATTCCCTAGAGCAGATGTGCAGTCCTGAAGGGTAGATAAAGCATGTGCACCCCAGCACAGCTGTGCAGCCAGGCAAGAAGTCTTGTCTGTGCAGCCTGTACCACAGATGTTTGTGTTGTCCTAAAAAGAGCATCACAGGGCTTATCACATAACTGGAATATTGTTTGTGGATTTTTAGATTAACATAGTTTCACAGAGATTTCAATACCTGTCTTCCACCTATTGAATGCTTACCCATGATGTTGAAAAAATATTGGGGTTTTATGGGCTTAAGTTAATACAACTAACTAGAAAATCATTAAAGAGTGTTAGTTTATAATAATCTATAAAAATCAATAAATTTGAGGGTTTTCTCAGCAGTGGCCAAAGCTTTCTCTTTACATGCAGCATGACCAAACCACCCAAGGAAAATTATTATAGTATTAGGAGTCCTTCACTTGCAAGTGCCAGAAAGAAACACAAATCAAACTGACTGAAACAGAAGGAAGATGCGGAGCGATTTGCAGGTTCACGTACTGAAAAGTGTGGGGTGAATGAGTTTCAGAGCCGGCGGGTTCTAGAGTCTCTTTTCAGGTGATCTCACTCAGCTGTTTTCCTTTGGCCAAGCTGTGACCAGGGCCACTCACGGCTCCAGGTGTACAGGCTGCCTACCTGCCTACCTGGCCACCCCAGCACAAGGCAGAAGTTTTGCACTTGATATTCTTTGGTCCAGCTTGAGTTCTAGGTCCATCCCTCAACCTGTTCCTGTGGCCAAGGGGAGGAAGATGCTCAGTGGCCACCCCTGGGTCTCTGGATCCCCTCCAGAGCCAAGGTGGGGGAGGGGGTTGCAGTGTGAAGTGGTACCCCGAAGGAAAATCAACTACCAGGAGCAGGGCAGCATATGTCAGGCGAACGAAACCCACAGCCATCCACTGTATTTGTTAATTCTTTCCTACAACACTATCAGAGTGACAGTCTCCTTCAGATGTCTGGGTTTTCTTCAATTTTTCCCTAAGCCTGCCCTGACACATTCTCTGCATATTTCTATTTGTTCAGTTTGTTTCAGTTGGCATGCTTCAATTTCCTAGCTTTAGAAAGTGAACAATTTGCCGTTTCCCACCTTATAACAAACAGTGAGTTCACTAGTTCTCCGTCTTATCCCCCCCCAAATGTCATTGCTTAAACTGTTGCGTATAATAATCTCAGCATATGTTGTGTGTGCGCACAGTTGTATGACAGTGTTATATTAAAAAGGGCTTGAAGGCAGGGAAGCCCCTGCAGCACCGGGAACCTCCTGTGCGATTCCAAAAGGGATGGGCCCGTTTCCCCGGGGCCGGACTTCTGCATCAGAGAACTGTGTGTGTGTGTGGTGCTCCCAGCTGCTTTGGGAGGACTGTTTTATTTTGATACATTCTTGTTTTTCAGAGAGGACAGTGGGTTAACAGGAATGCAGTCATGGAGGGATGGCAAGAGAACTGAAACACGATAGCCTAAGAGAAAGATCAGTCCAGGGAAAAGAGGATTAATCCAGAAGTGAGGACTGTCTGTCCATTCCTGATGGGCTCGCTGGGGAAGGGGAAGTGGGCACGCTGCGTCGTGGTCCAAGGCAGAACTGGCACCGCGCCGGGGAGTGTCTAGGAGCGGGCGGAGCTTCCGACGGGCAGGGCCCCCAGCAGGGGAACGAGCTGCCCGGGACGCCGCACCCCCCTGGGCCGAGACCAAGGGGCGCCGTGTGGGTGGGGCTGGCCCAGGCTGCGATCTTGGAGGACGCGGCCAGGGGCGGACTCGTAGGGTTGATACAGAAATCAGGAGGCGAGATGGTGGCGCCCCGCCGCCCGGGGTCCGAGCGGCCCAGATGCCGGTTTTCCCAGCAGCCGGGTGGGGGTGGCCTTGACAGCGGCCCTGCTGTGTCCCCCCAGGCTGACGTCGTCTGTGGCGGAGCACAAGCGCGCAGTCAGGCCCAAGCGCAGGGTCCAGGCTTCCAAAAACCCCCTGAAGATGCTGGCAGCCAGAGACGACCTTCTCCAGGAGTACACGGAGCAGAGGCTGAACGTGGCCTTCGTGGAGTCTAAGCGGCTGAAAGTAGAGAAGAGTGAGTGCCGGGGCCTCCCTCCTCCGGGGCTGGGAAACCGGTTTTGAGGTTGCTTTGATCCTGTCCTGTGTTTCTGCCTTGCAAAGGCTGATAGTGGTGGTCAAAAGATAAATTTAAATAAAAACGAGTAAGTTTACAACCACATGTGTCCCCCCCCCAAAAAAAAAGAAAAACCCCGCCTGGTATTAAACGTTTTATACAGAAATTGTTGCGCCGTGGATCATGTAATTTGTTTAACTCAAATTATTCTGTTTTTCTGAGTTTTCTTTGAAAGGTAGGGAGAAAAGGTTATTTCTGGGTTTTGTAATTCAACCCATTTTCAGTAAAATTTCAATCCCTGAACACAGTAAATCTCCACTTGATCTTATTCAAAAACAAATCATTTGGTCTCTTGTGGGAAGATGTCCCAAATCACTGCTTTTCCTAATCCCAGATTTTTTCTGTTACTAATGAATGGCTTAAACCGATGCCTTTCCAATGGTTTTCAGCAGGTCCTTTAGGCTCCTCTGCGTGGGGGTTGTGGATTGGGTGACGTGGGGGGCGTTGGGCTGGGGTAACGAGTGGGGAGTGAGGAGGTGGGCTCCGGGTTCTCTGTTCCTGCTGATTGGGGCTAAGCATCTCTGCTTTTATCTGCCCAATAAATTGGGTTTCCATCGTTCTGAAGCACTGGTATTCTGGGTGGAAATAATCTTGCTATTTTGAATAGCCTTGTTTTGGTTTTTATTTTCTTATAGCACTCATAAACCTATTTCCTTTCTTAGAAATATGGTATTTAGATGAAGAGGCCGAGTCTTTTCATTTTAACTGGTTTATTAAGAAAGTATATTTCCAAATTATGCCACATGAATGGTTGTGTTGTGTTCCTTCAGTGTTAGAACCTAATCCCAGAACAAGTTTTCTGAATTTCTCTCCAGCTTATATATTTTCTAAAACAATGAGTTCGAAGAAATAAAGGTTTATTGGCAGAAATTTTAGACACTTCTCCACCTCCCTTTTTGGGGGCTTGGGGGGATTGCTTCATATTTCCTGAAGCATGTACATTTGTTAGTCTACACTGAAAACTGAGCCTCTTTTTTTTATAATCTTAGGTCTGAAGGCAAGAACCTCAGGAGATCATTTGGTTGATCACTTTGCCTCCAGAAAACATTAGAACAAAACTATCCCTTTCAAAGTATCCCTTTTTCTAGGTATAAAGACTCTTGGTGAAAACTATCCAACAGTCTTCCTCGGGAATGCAGTCTGTCTAAAAGCTGTTAGGAGTGGGGATGACAGCTTTCAGGGAGATTGTGGCAAATGAGCTCAACTCTTGATTTTATGCTTACACAGCTGCCCCATAATGCTGCTTTGCTTTGTCTCTTTGCCCAGGGAGGGGTGACACTTGTCAACAATCAGCTTAAACCTACAACTGGATTTAATTCTCAAGACAGGGTTAAGCACTGACCTGAGTAAACAGACTTACATGTGTACATAAATTGAATATTGAATATGTTTTTCCCAGGATTAACTTTTTAAACTTTCTCCAAAGTTTTTTTTTAACTGTGGTAATGTATATATAACACATAAAATTTGCCATTTTAACCATATTTAAGTGTGTGATTCAGTGGCATTGATTATATTTTGTTGTACTTCACTGCCAACAACCATTACCAAAATGTTTTCAGCTCTCCAAATAGAAGCTCTGTACCCATTAAGCAATAATTCCCTATTCCTTCTCCCCATCCCCATAACCTCTAATCCACTTTCTGTCTCTATGAATCCTCTATTTCATGTCATGGAATCATACAACATGTAGTCTTTTGTGACTGGCTTATTTACTTAGCATAAATGTTCTCAAGGTTCATCCTCATTGTAACGTGTCAGAACCGCATTCATTTTTATGGCCGAATAATATTCCATTGTATGTATATTCTGCATTTTAGGTTTAACATTAAAGGAGAGAAGGAGCAAGTCAGTTATAAACAATTTCCGATTGTAAAGATGCTCATTTAACCCAGACCTCTTGCTTCCCTCTAACCTGTGTGCCCTTTTTGGACCCTTCCCAGTGACCCCCAACTCCAACTTCTCAGAAGTGACTCTGGCCGGGTTAGCCAGTAAAGAAAACTTCAGCAGCGTCAGCCTGCGGAGCGTCAACCTGACGGAACAGAATTCTAACAACAGCGCAGCGCCCTACAAGAAGCTGATGCTATTGCAGATTAAAGGTATTTAAGAGCAGTCTGGCGGAATTGCACGTGCACGGGGGGTTCTGCCTGGTCACAGGAACCCGAGCCCCAGATGCTCCCTCGATTGCTCGTAAGGGGCAGGGGCCCCCTCCTTGCCGTTAAGCTTCCCAGAACCCCAGGAGACAGGAAACGCTGCGCCTGCGGGGGCCCACGGGCGTGGGGTGGGGGCCAGGTCTCGCCGGCTCCCCAATCTCGGCATTTGCTGCTCTCCACCTGCCCGCCATGGGCCTGCCCTGACCCGTCCGTCAGGCACCAGTGGCCCCCGAGTCATCTTAGGGGATGTCCCAGGCAGTCGCTGGCCTCAGTTCTCAGCTTTGAGATAAACAAGTGTCTTTGCAGGGGGAGAACTGGGGAAAGCAGCTCAGAGGAAGTGGAGCCGAGCCCACTCCCTGCCCCTGCGGTCAAGGGCCAGGGAAACCTAGAGGGTAACTGGAAGAGCCTTGAGGCGTGCTCTGCCGAGAGGCAGCCCCTGCAGGGAATCCCTCAAGAGAAGGACCGTGGAGCCATCCTCCTCTTCTGCAAGGGTTTTGGGGGTGCTTCTGTATAACCACTGTCCCCTTAGGGACCAGTGCAGAAAATTAATCTCTTCCCTATGCATGTAACTGTGGAAAGATCCAAACCAGCAAATCACTTAGGAGAAGGGGTTGAAAGCAATACGAGGCAGCCCTTCCCTCTGAACTGAATCCTAGTGAGAGACCCCCATGGTTTATGGTGAGAACTCCCAGGGTGGCACCTGCACACACACACACACCCCCCGCAGTGGCTCTGCCTTCTCTGCAGCCTGGCTCACAGCTCACGTGTAGCATGGGGGCCGAGCCGGAGAAGAGAGCTAGAGAAGAGTGAGCGAGGGGACAGAGGAGCATGTTGGTAACTTGCCTGGAGAAAAGAACCTTAATTGATCCACACACAGATTGTCACAAGACCCAGTCTCAGCCCTAAGAAGGAGGGCAGCATTCAGGAAAGCATTGACAAGGGAAGCCATCCCCATGCTGCCCATTTTAAATCCCCTTCACACCACCCCGGGTCCCGGGCATGAATATTAGTAGTCGAGACTCTAGAACTGACAGAGTGCCTAGCAGGAATGCTTTGATAGTATTACTAGTTCTCTGTCCTGGGGAAACTGTGACTCTTTGCCTTGTGTTCAGGGAGAAGACATGTGCAGACAAGGCTGGTCGAACCACGAGCTTCGTCTCTGAACAGTGGGGACTGCTTCCTCCTCTTATCCCCCCATTACTGCTTCCTGTGGGTAGGAGAGTTTGCCAATGTCATAGAAAAGGCTAAGGTTGGTATCTGAAAAAAATAGTGACTTTTGACACCTGTAGAATGTTCTACCAGTTTTCAGATTATTACAAAGCTTCTAAAATGACAAATGTTTCATTCAAGCCAGGTAGTGTTGATTTCCCTGAATCAACAAGGTTTCACACAAGCTTTCTCTGGGTGCTTGAGTGGGATTTCTAGGAGGATCTGCCCTACACCTGCAGTGTTTAAATTCTGGGTCTTTTCTTGCTCTTTTGTGGCAAAGGAGTTTATGTGTCACTTCAAAATTGTATCCCAGGTGCCAATGAGGTTCTAAGGCAGATCCATTGAATGAGAAGCTCAAGGGGTAAGACCCAGAGCATGGGTATGTTGTCAAAGCTTCACAGGTGATCTGTTGAATATTTAACATTGAGAACTACTGCTCTAGAGGATTGATAACCCCTGGTCTTTCAGCTGCATTCTTCTTGGTTGCACTGAAAACACCCAACCACCAGAGTCCTGCAGCCCGCCGTGGACGCCAGGGTCTGCTCTCAGACATGCACCCCTTCTCTTGGCGATTGTGGATGAGCCGCTGGGCTTAGCCATGGGCCATCCCACCAGGTAATTGTCTTCCTCCCTTAGGCCTCCGAACTGGCAACTCTGATTCAGACGAAGAGGGAACTCGGTTGTAGAGCTACTTACATCCAGACTGTCGAAGAAGGAATTAATACACACACCCATGCAGCCAAAGACTTCTGGAAACTCCTGGGAGGTCAAACCAGTTACCAGTGTAAGAGTTTACTGTGTAGCAGAGAATGACAGCCCTTGAATAGCCTTTCGTCTCCCCCACTTCGTTTATTTAAGCTGTGCACTTCCCCACATAAATGTAACACCCCCCTTTTGTTCTTATCCCAAAGCTGCTGGAGACCCAAAAGAAGATGAATTGTATGAAACGGCCATAATAGAAACAAACTGCATTTACCGTTTGATGGATGACAAGCTTGTTCCTGATGACGACTACTGGGGGAAGATTCCCAAGTGCTCCCTTCTGCAACCAAAAGAGGTACAGTAAGTGGGCACTGTCCCCAGCGAGCAAGGGCTCTTAAAGCATGACAGACAGGGCCTGCCCGAAAAAGTCAACAGTGAGTGCCTGAGAAAGGTTAGCCAGTGTTAGTGCTAACTGTAGAACAAGTACAGCTTTTGAAAGGATGTTTATTTGTGATTTGAAACCATTCCTATCGTCACAAATACTAAGATAAATTCCAACATATTGTTCAGAGGTGACATAGGTCATTGATGGCTTTTCTTTCCTATCTTAGGCAAAATATAACTATTATTTAGCTCTTTCTCTTAATTTTTATATAAATATCAAATATTTTTTGTTCCTTAAGTTTCAGGAATAATAGATATATATAATTTATGGATTTGCCAAGTAATGTACTGTATTTTCTCTCACATCAATACATATTTACTAAATACATACATTTCTAAAACCATTATATATTCTAAGAATTGAGAAAAAAGTGCAAGACACAAAAGGACTTTAAATTTAGTTGGGTAGAAGAGTGTTAGAATATGACCTAAAGCTAGATTGTATGATACAGGCTGAACATATGAGCATTTAAATGGGAAGAAGACATGAGTGGGGATCATTTTTGAAAAAACGTGAAATTGAGCCTAGCTTTGGAGTTAGGTAGAATTTTGATTGGGAAATGGAGAAATTATTCTAAGAAGAAAGAGTAGAACAAACCAAAGGCATGGGTATAAGAAATAGCATTACATTCACATACTCACTCGGCAAGCTCTTAGGACATACCGCTGTTTGTTTGGGTGTGCTGTGATCTGGGAATTGTATATACGAGAGATGTCACCAGATCTTCAGCACGTGGGCTTTGTGAAATGAACAAATAAGGAAGGAAACACAAATGAGGGAGGGAAGGAAGAAGAAAGGAAAGGAGGAGGCTGGGAAGACATACTTAACTCTTCTATGAATTGGAAATTCTAGGTGGTTCGTGACTTAGTGGCGGGAACGTTACTGGGCACCTAAGACAGCCGGGAGGAAATTACATTTGTGGGGCAGAGGCTGGCAGGGCAGTGAGTCCCCCGCTGGTCAGATCTTGTGCCCTTTCTGAGTTTCTGCTGAGAGCTCCACTAGGGTTTGTGTCATTGCCCAACTGACTCACTTCCTCTAGAGACCCTGAATCAACCCTTGAAGTCAAAAAGTCTTGTACCATTTTCCCAGGTGCTGGTGTTTGATTTTGGTAGTGAAGTTTACGTGTGGCATGGAAAAGAGGTCACATTAGCACAACGAAAAATAGCATTTCAGCTGGCAAAACACTTATGGAATGGAACCTTTGACTACGAGAACTGTGACATCAATCCGCTGGATCCTGGAGAATGCAACCCGCTAATTCCCAGGTACCCTGTGGCCTGGTGATGGGGTCACACTGACACGTAGAAGGAGCCGATTCCCCAAGTGTGCTTCACTTCTTACTGCAGTCATTGACTATTACTCTGTATACATTTTAGTTTCCATAAATGATTATATATTATGTCTCATAAATATTCACATATAAGGACATTGCCTTAGTTTTTAACAAACTAATACAGAAACCTGGATTTTACAATCTCCTGGAAGACATTTGTGTTATATTTAATTTCTTGAAGTGAATAAATTGTTCCCACTTGCAGCTTTCCAGGTGCTATAATGGCAGATGAATAGCAATTGTTTAAAGAAATTACATGCTAATCTGAAAAACTTCCCAGGACCTGGAGTTCAGCCACTGATCTGTGATGCAAATACCACAGGTGTCCTTCAAATTTCATACCTTCTGAGCACAGCCCTCAAATCCCAGGATTTACTCTTTGTTTGGCAGTAGATGATTTTTATGTTTTGGTTTTTTTTTGGTATATGGTATTGAAATATAATTATTGTAATTTTAATGATTTCCTACAGTGTAGTGGACTTTTGAGAGCTGTTTTGGCAAATCAACAGAATATATAAACCCAAAGAAATACAGTCATGAGAAAAATAATTCTTATATGCAAGGATTGTTGTTTCAACTACCAAAAAAAAATGCTTTTAAATGGTGTATGCCATATAACCTAGGTAATAGGTAAGAAATAATCCTAGGTAATTACATGTATGCCATGTAATCTAGGTAAAAAGAAGTGCTTTTATGATGTGTGCCAGGCAGCAATCTAGGAAATAGGTTAGAAATAGATCCACCAACAAACAGCATAGAATATGGGGCATCACTGAATTACATGGGAATGTTTTCCATTGCACTAGTATACAAATTCCAACTCTCCTACCTGGTTTCCTGTTGTAAAATCCAATTATTGATTCTATTGTTGATTAATTATCAGTATAGAAACAATTCAAAATGTCAATGGAGGTGAAAAATTTTCTAATTCTTTTTAAAAAGTGCCCACATAACAAAATTAGTACTGTAACAATCAGTGTTTTAAGGACTGAAGTTAAGGCTTTAAAAAAAAGAATGTTTTATTTGGTAGAAAAAATAATGCTGAAGCATAAAATCTATACGATGGACAATTTACTCTTAATAGTGGCTATTTCGGTTTGCTAAAGCTGCCGAAATCCAATATATCAAAAATGGATTGGCTTTTATAAGGGGGATTTATTAGGTTACAAATTTATAATTCTAAGACCATCCAAACTAAGGCTCCAACAAGAGGATACCTTCACTGAAGAAAGGCTGATGGGGTCTAGAACACCTCTGTCAGCTGGGAAGGCACGTGGCTGGCATCTCTGGTCCTTTGGTCCCGGGTTGCATTGCTTTCAGCTTCTGATTCCAGTGGCTTTCTCCTGAAGCATCTGTGGGCTCTCGCTTAGCTTCTCTGGGGCAAACTCTGGGCTTCATCTCTTAGCTTAGCATCTCCAAACGTCTTTCCGTGTGTATCTCCAAGTGTCTCGGTCTGTGTCGGCTCTGAGCTCTCGCTCTCTCTTAGCTTCTTAAGGACTCCAGTAAACTGATTAAGACCCACCTTGAATGGGCAGAGTCACATCTCCATGGAAATAATCCAATCAAAAGGTCCCACCCACAATAAGGCTGTACCCACAAGATTGGGTTAAAAGAGCATGGCTTTTCTGGGGTACATACAGTTTCAAACCGGCAGAGTGGCATAATCACAGACCTCAAAGTAGCTGAATATTGAATCCATTAGTTTTCAACATCTCTGAGATGAGAATCATGCAAGAAGTTTAAAAAAAAAAATCTAGATGCCAGGCCCTCCCCAGAGATTTGCTTTCAGCTTGTATGGGGTGTAGCTGTGTCAGTATGTTTTAAAAGCACCACAGGGATTTAAAAGTGCAGCCCAAATTGAGCTTCCAGCCCTTTCTAACAAATGAGGAGCCTGAGACCACTGGGGGTGATGGTGTCGCCCCGTCCCAGCGTGAGAGTCAACAAGGCGGTAGAGAAGCATATCTGCCTCCTCTCCTAACCACAGCTTGCTGCCTCCCTCTCTCACTTGGCTTCAAAACATAAAAGATAAATTTCCAAAGCTGGAGCCAAGTACTTTCTTTACAGTCATCTTTACAGGTCTGCAAAGTAGTAGCTCATATGTAAAAGACAGCCCGATATTTTCTAATCAAGGCCACAGCCTTGCAAGGAAGTCTTGGATTTTCCGTAGCTGCCGATCTCTGGTTCTTTAACTCCTGCTAGAATACGTGTCAGAAGTACTTTTACACTGTGCTTTATCCTTTCAGTTTCCATTGAAACAGGCAGCCTCCTTGCTGTGCCCCACCCACTGGGCAGAAACTGGGGGGCAGAAACACGGGGGTCCCAGGAGACACCCACTAAGCACCATTAGTTGGGCTGATGGGTAGCTGTGCTGTCTGGGTCCCAGCTCATAACCAAGGATCACTTGTGAAGGACGGGAAACCTCTGCATGTGGTTCTCAGGGCTCTACTCTCTACAGCATGTATCTCTGAGCACCACCTTTTTCTAAATTACCTGTCTTCCAAGCCTGGTTCCAAATTCTAGAACCCTGAGACAGTGTGAGACCCCCAAACTGGCTACACCACAGCCTCCCCTGCTGTCTCTGCCCAGTGGCCTGGAAATAAATATTTTAAAACTCAGTTCATGATATATAACAGAGGAGTAGTAACACAGGAGAATCTCTGTACACTGGAGAGCTTGGTTGTTAAAATAAAGGACAATTCAGCGTGAGCTACATCTTCCTTACACGCATTTATTAATTCAACAGAAGCTTTGAGGGCACTGGCTCAGTTTGCCAGGCTGCTGTAACAAATAGCACCCAGTGGGCTGGCTTAAGCAACGCACACTTTCTGTCTCTCAGTTTGGGAGGCCAGAAGTCCAAAAGCAACGTGTCAGCAAATACTTTGCTTTCCCCCAGCGTCCGCAGCATCCTGGAGCCAGCCACAATCCCGGGGTCCCCTGCTTGCACCTCTGCCTCCATCACGTGGCCATCTCTCAGCCTTGTGTCCGTTCTCCTCGTTTCCACTGACCCCTGGCTTCTCCCTGCATGACCTCCTCTGACTGTGTCCAGGTTTTTCCCATGTATAAAGGACTCCAGAAATCTAGATTAAGGCCGACCCAGTGTCAGTTGGGCACACTTTAACTAATATAGCATTTTCAAGAGATCCTATTTGGGAGGGGTTCACACCCACAGGGATGTGGATGACGATTTAGAACAGGCCTGTGGCTGGGCGAGTAAGACGGACAGCTCCTGTCTGTGCAAAGCTCTGCCCAGTCCCCTGGGCCCCTCTTGGGGGCTCTGCTAGAATATGCGAGAAAAGTCCACGTTGACTCCATGGACGCAAAGCCCTGCAAAGCTTCAGGCTAAAGTGATAAAATGTCCCGTATCAGGTAAAAGAAGTGAAAGTAAACCATTCCTTCTTTATACCACATAACGTATTTGAGTGCTTTCCAACAGCCACATGTATTGTATTAGATGCTTTCCTTGGCTTTAGCCTCGCCTAACCTCAGTCCTTTTCTCTGCTCCCCGCCCCTCCGGGTTTCCTGCTACAGGAAAGGACAGGGGCGGCCTGACTGGGCAATATTTGGGAGACTTACTGAGCACAATGAGACTATTCTGTTCAAAGAAAAGTTTCTTGATTGGACTGAACTGAAGAAACCTAATGAGAAGAATGCTGGCGAATTTGTCCTGCAGAAGGTACTCCAGGGGGCCCGTCCTCTGTTCTCGGGTTTTGTTTGGGTCCCGACAAAAGTGGCCTTGAAGCTAAAAGCCGCCCGGGGTGTGCTGGCAGAATAGCACGCTGGCTCCTCTTGGTTTCCCACCCGGGAGGTGAAAAGACCCCTGCCTGTGGCCCTCCCGTTGGTGCTGTGGGGAAGGGTGTCAGGCCTCAGGAGACGGCCTCCTAACTATAGGGCCACGGGTCAGCGGGTCAACGTGTGGGCTTCTACGCCGGCCCCTGAACTGGTGGAACAGTGATTGGATGTGACAACAAAGCCACTCGAGAAGTGGAGGCAACTACCCAGAGGTTGTCCTGTCCCCCCGCAGGAAGAGCCCAGGGCCGAAGCCAGGCCCTACGACGTGTCACGGATGGTTCCTGTGCCCCCGGCAGCGGCTGGCACGGTGCTGGACGGCGTGAACATCGGCCGAGGCTATGGCCTGGTGGAGGGCGACGACAGGAGGCACTTTGAGATCGCCAGCATCGCCGTGGATGTCTGGCACATCCTGGAATTCGACTACAGCAGGCTCCCCAAACAGAGCATCGGGCAGTTCCACGAGGGGGACGCCTATGTGGTCAAGTGGAAGTACATGGTGAGCACTTCAGGTTAGTGAGTGCCGGCGCTGTCTCCAGGCTGTGGGAGGCCCCCCGGGGGGCCCGGGACCCCCAGCGGGCCAGCTCTACCTGCTGGTTGGGCGCGACAACGCAGGCCAGTCGCCTGCTTTGGGGAGCCACTGGCTAAACTTTGCAGGGCTAGAAGCAGCAAATGAGAATGGCTGCCAGGGCAGCATTGCCCCCCTCTGTGGTGTTTCCTTTCTCTAGTACCCTCGCCCCCACCCCTCTCCCATCCCCAGAGGTTTTCTGGGAAAGTGATGATTTGCCTCCAAGCGA
>PVKY010005218.1:0-17839 GCA_004027775.1 Bradypus variegatus
GAGGACTCGCTGTACTTGGGTGAGCACTGGGAGCATGGAGACACAGAGAGGGTGGGTGGACAGGGCAGGGAGTCTCCAAAAGGGGAGAAGACGCAGGCCTTGCCTCTTCTTCTCCTGTCTGTGCTGGATCAGCATGGGGAGGCCCTGGCTGGATGGAGAGATGGAGAGAGGAAGGTAGGGAAAGAGGGAGAAAGGAAGAAGGCTGGGAAGGGGAAAGGGGGCAAGAGGGCAAAGCAGGAAAGCCCGCAGGGTCCCTGTGGGCCGCATGCCCCCACTGTGAGGTCCCTGCACCACATTGATCCGATCTGGGTGAGGGTTGGGTGGCAGGAGAGGTGATAGGCCACTGGCCCCTCCAGAGACAGGGAAGCAGGTGCCTCTGGTTGCCATGGAGATGGGGCTGTCAGGAAGCCCAGGAGCTTGGAGGCTCTGGGGAGGGGGTGAGCTGGGAGGGAGACATGGGGTCCTGGTTAGGGGAGCAAGAGGCCAATGGTAATGACGACGTGTGGCTCTCTTTCAGGTTGCTCCAGTGCCCTGGGCCCAGCCAAGCCACCACTGCCAAGGCCATAGCACCCCTGCCCCAGCCAGCCATGGTGAGCCGCCTCCCCACCCCTGCCAGTCAATCCTACAATCACCACTGTTGCAAGACGGCCCCGCATGTGCCTTCAGAAGGCCCTTGGCTCCCGCGTTAAAATTCAGCTGCGTCAGAAGCCAGAGCCGGGCGACAGCGCTGGGAGGGCCTGTTGCCCCTTGGCTGCAGCCCCTGCCACCTGCCTGCTCCCCGCCCTTGCACCCCTCCCCATGGGCATCACCCAAGACACTCGGCCTTCTTGCCGCCTCCCTGGACCCCAGGGGACCCCTCCCCACCTAGGGAGTGAAGAAATCCCTCCTACAGCCACTGAACTGCCACTCCTGTCTCCACTGTGAGCCTGTGTATGGGTTTTGCAAGGAACCACTTTCTTTCCTCATGTATTCTATTGAACTAAAGAGAAAAACAGAGGCTCGCAGCAAAGAGCCCCAGAACGGAGGCAAAGCGAAGCCCCCCCCTTTGGTATATACCCTTGCTTTTTTTTAAGCTGCATAGATATACTCAGCCCCCAGCCCGCCCCGTCCACCACCCTTCCCCTTCCTCACCTCCCGTCCCTTCTCACCGGGTCCCCTGTGCCCACAGCTGAAGGCAGCACTGACCCTGCAGAAGGCCGTGAGGAGGCCAGGTAATGGGGTGCCCTATCTCTTTCCAGGGTTCCTCCCCCTTCGGGCTAGAGCTGAGTTGCCTTACCTCACCTTACACTGGGCTCGGGCTTGGCCTGTTCACCTTGTGCCCCCAGCTTCTGCCTCGTTTTTACCTGCCCACCCCCCTGAGGTGGCCAGTTCAGGTGGCATCACCTCTAGTCCAACAGATGAGGAGTCTGGGGTCCAGGGAGATGAAAGGCTTGGCCTGAGATCCCCCAGAAGAAGCATCCCTCATGTCCAGGCCCTGTCCCCCACCTGGTGGTCCCTGGGTCAGGTGAGGGGCACACCTGAAGGGCAGCCTCCTTGGCCCAGGGTCTCCTACTGAGGCACATCTTCAGAGGGGGCCCCTGGGGCAACAAGCTGGTGGGGCCAGCATGATATAGGCCCCCAGGCCTGTGACCCCCAGAACCCTGGAAACATCAGGAAAAGGAGGGGCCTTAGCCAGCTTTTCTTGGTCCAAAAGAGGCCCGGGAGGGGCAGCCTCCTGCTCAAGGTCAAGCAGCTAACTCAGGGCATGTGCATCTTTCCTCCGCTAGGTGGTGGGTAAACTTTCATTGTCATGACCTTGAGGGTGGCTTTGATTTTTGGAACAGCCCCAGGTGGTCTGGAGCCAAGCCTGGGAGGTCAGGCCAGGTGACATCTGGGTGGTGAAGCAAGGTGGGCAGGGCTAAGGATGGTTTTCTCCAGGGGCTGGAGGCTGGTTGTGAGGTTCTGCTCCTCCAATGAGCCCAAGGAAACTTAATTCCTTCTTCCCTGCTGTGCCATGACTGTGGGTCTTTCCTCTTCCTTGCAGAGCTGGGTGCCCCGGCCAGGGTGGTAAGCAACACCCCTCTCTCCCCCTGCCCCCCCCACTCTAGGGTTCTGGTTAGGAAGCTGGCAGGGGAGGTGTTGGGGTGCCGGGGTGAGTCAGGAAACATCCCAAGGAAAGAGGCTCAGAGCAGAGCCCGTCCCCTCCTCTGCAGGCCCAGGGAGGGTGACAGCCAGCTGTCCTTGCAAGGATGCTGCCCAGGAACCCCAGGGAGGGACTTGCCCAGAGCCCCTCCTTGGCACCCACATCCCTGAGAGCTGGGGGCCCAGGGGTGCCTCTGGAGGGGTCAGTGCTCATGGGGGCCCCCTCCCAGGCAAAACAGCAGTTCTAACCACCCCAGCTGGTGCCCAGAGAGAAGTCCATCCTGAGAGCAGGGAGTGGGGTGCCCAGAGCCCCCAACCAGGTAATGGCTCTGCCCCCTACTCACTGGCTGACGCAGAGGTCCCCTTGTCCTAAAGTGAACCCCAGGGCTGGTCAAATCCGTGGTGCCATACTCCACTCCCTGCCTTAGGTGCCAGGCCCCCCGGAGACACCTGACAAGGACATCTACCTGGAGTGTGAGCCCAGCCCTGGTAACGCCTCCTTCCACCCAGCCCCCATCAATCCAGGCCCTGTCTATGGGCCCTCTCTTCTTCCCCTCATCTCCTCTTACTGGCCCCCACAAACTCACATTTCCATTCACCAGTCCACACAGACCCCACACTTGTCCACCTATGTCTGCTTCCACCCCCACAGTGTCCCTGAGGGAAGTGACCCCGGTAGAGCAAGGCCTGCGGGGGACTCCCCAGCTGCTGCGGCCAGGCAGGGGTTTCCCCGGTTGGAAGAACCCCCAGAAGGGCCATGCAGCAGAGAAGCAGCAGGCCCTGCGGCTATCCTCAGCCCCAGCCAGGCCGACGTGCACTCTGTCACCTGGGTCCCAGCCCAGCCTACCCATCCTGTCTGTTTTAGTCCCAGCCCTGACCCGGAGCCTGGGCTCCCAAAGCCAGGTGCCCCCCGTCCCTCTGCCCAGGACGTCAGTGTCACACAGGTGAGGGCCCCACAGAGAGAGACAGGGAGAGACCCACTTGGGCTTCCCCAGCCCTGGCCCTGGAGCCCCCTTCCGCTGTCCCAGGGATGCTGGCAGTGGGGGCAGCTCAGGATGCTGGGTGCACTGGGCTCGTTCTCTTGAAGGAGGTAGACACCTTGAGATCTGTTCCCTGATTTGCTCTCCACAGGTCCACAGGAGCACCCCAGGAAGCGCAGAATGTAAGAGGCTGGTGGTCAGGGTGGGGGGCTGAGCTGGTTGGGGAGGGAGGCCCGGCTCCTCTGATCACCCTCTTGTGCTCCAGAGAGCAGCGGACGCCCCTGTGAAGGTGAGCGCTGGTGTCTTCAGCATGACCCCAGCCATGGCCCTGCAGCCTGCAGACCCCCTTCCAGCCCTCAGCCCCGCTTTGCTCTGACTCTAGCCGACGTGAGGCCTGGGCTGACCCCACTGGGCATTCTCAAGTCTGCACCAGAGCAGAAACCTCCAGGTGTATACCCCAAGACTGCTGCTCATCTGGGGGTCACCTGAGGCCTAGCTGGACTTCCAGCTCACAGTCTCCTCTCCCCCAACTCCCACTGCTAATCCCCTTGCACCCCAGGTCTACAGTCTGCTTCTTCCAGCAGGAGGAAGACCCTGTGTTTCCTCTGTAGCCCCCACAGGGAGACCCTCAGCTGCTGAGGTGAGGAGTGGCTGTGAGAGGGCTGGGGGGCAGGGGATCCCATTGGGAGGGATGCATCACAGCTCATGGGTGTGGCGACGGGCCTGGCACCGGAGCCCCATGCACCTGTGTCCCTGCTATGAGGATGTACCGTCCAGGAGGGAGGCAGACATGAACCCAAAGAACGACAGTCCAGGCTTGGGGCTCCCACCCCCTCCCTAGCACCCTGGCCGCACCCCTGAGTGGCCAAGTGTGTCGGGACAGGACGGCGGCCTGCGGGGTCAGCCGTGGTACTCGGGGAAATGGGACCGCCATGCTGTTGAGAGTGCCCTGCTCTGCTCCCAAAAGGTGGGCAACTGCTGAGCCCCTGGGGACCCCTTTGGACTCACAGGCCGGTGGCTGTTTGAGCGGGCAGTAGGGGAGGAAGGGAAGGGGGAGCTGACTGCTGCAAGCCCTGGGCAATCAGGAACCCTGGGCCACCGGCAGGTAGTGGGAGGGCGAGGTTGATGGGTGGGATCTCCTCTGCAGGACAGGGCCTATACCGTGTGCCCCAGCTCTGGGCCCCAGGGTTCCCCACCCCTCGTCCTGGCAGTGCTCCTCCACGGCCGCGTCTTCAACATTCCCATCAGACGGCTGGACGGTGGGAGCCACTAAGCCCTGGGCCGGGAGGGCAAGACCCATGAGGAGGTGGGTCCTGGAGAGGCAGGAGGGCCTCCCACCTCAGGGCAGGGACCCAAGCTGGCCCAGAGCATTTGACCCTGGGAAAACCCACCTTTTTTATGGGGTGGGTGGAAGCAACTGAGGCCAGAGCCCTGGACTTCCCCAAAGTCTGGCACTTTGGGAAGAGGCTCGCCCCACTCTGGGGAAAGAAGCCCTCTCGTGCCATGGCTCAGTCTGCACCAGAGCAAGGTGGGGGCATCTCCACCCACAATGAACCCAGCTGCAAGGAGGGCAGGCTCTGTCCACCCCAAAAAATCTCAGCTTTGAGCCCAGCACTTGCTGGGGTGCCAACTCGAGACAGCCACCCACCGCTCAGCCCCCAACTTTGGAGGACCAGGGCAGAGCCACAGTGCCAAAGTTAGTTCAATGTGACCTTGGACACAGGACATTCTGGTCAAGAGCCTGCCCACGGGGACAGACGCAGAAAGGTTCTGGAATTGGGCAGTAAAATGGCAGTGGAGCTTCATGGGGGTTACAAGGGGAGGAAAATATTTAGAAAAATGTCAGCAGCTCCCTGGCCAGAGCCCTGCAGTTCTCTCTGGAAGCTTCTCCCCCTGACGATGCCCCTGCAACCCTGCCCAGCTCTTCCCCTCCATGGAGGCCATGGTGCGGCACTACACGCAGCAGCCCCTGCCCCTTGTGGACAGACACAGCGGCGGCCGGCAGCACATCTGCCTGCTCTTCCCCATCAAGCTCTGACCCCCCCAAGCCTAACACAGGCACCCACCCGGGGTCTCTCTCCTTCCTGAGTCTCCACCACGCCACTCCCTCCCTCACCCCAGACCCCACAGGGCCCCCATGAGAGGCAATGGGTAAGGCTGCCCTGAGAAAGAAAGAGCCCTGAGGCCCCACCCTGTGCTCACCCCCAGCCGGGCCCTGCCCTCCGTCCTGCGTCCCCAAGGCTGGGAAGTAGGGGTCAGGCTGGGCCCCCACTCCCAATGTCCTCCAGGAAGGACAGTGTCTGCCAGTTTCCGAGGGCCTCCCAGGCTGCTCCGGATGAAGGCACGATGGTGGTCAACATAGGCCAGCCTCCGCCACAAAGCTGGGCCGCGGGGGTCGGCGTGGGCTCTGCTGGCAAGGCAGAGAGAAGGCGCCCACGTTTTCTTGGAGGCGGAGCACAGGGCAGGCATGCTGGGAGGACACTTCAGAACAGCGCACGCTGTCAATGAACATTTGTTGAAGGACTTCTTGGATACAATGAGTGAAACAGAGGTAGCCTCTGGCTCCAAGCGACCCAGGGCACAAGGGATACCAGGAGTGATGGGGCAGTGTCTGGCCGGCTCCGGTTTTAGGGGGAGGGAGGCCGGACCGGGTTCTTTGAGGGGTGGGGGTGGGGTGCCACCTCATTAAATGATGAGACCTCTTCCCTGTTCCGGGAAGGCGGTGGAAAGGCGAGCGGGGCTGTGCGTGCGGACCCCAGGCGGGTCCCAGCCGCTCCAGGCAGGCCCAAAACGCTGGTGGGGACCCGGCGCGGGGCGCGGGAGGACGGGATTCGGGGCCGCGGCCGGAGACCCGGTGGCAACGGAGAGTGCACAGTGGCTTCCGGGCAGAGCTGCCCGCAGACCGGGAGGCGGCGGGGGCGGGGGCGGCCCCGCCCGGGCGCGGCGCTGGGAACAGCCCGTGCCGGAAGCGCCACGTGACCATGACTCCGCAGCAGCCTGCGTCCCGGGCCGCGCTCGGGCTGGCATCGGGAGCCCTGGTCCCCCCACCACTCCCTCCAACACGTCCCCCACCCGGGGCCGCCAGGCTCTGTCTCCCGCTGCGCCCTGCGCCCCGCGCTCCCCCACGTCACATCTCGCGAGCGGGGTCCCCAGGCGTGGACGCTGGCGGGGGCTGGCGGGAGCGTGGGGGTGTGCTGCTGCTTCCGCGCGAGCTACCGTCTCTGCACCTCCATTTCCTTATCTGTAATAGAAAGACGTCGTCCCTACGTCATGGGGCGGGTAAGAGGCCTGAGTGAGCTGTTCCTTGTAAAGCGGTGACGGTGGCACCCCCTCCCTTCTCTCCCCAGGCAACGTGGGCGTGAGTTCCCTTCCATTAGCTGCCACTTGCAAAGTCACAGCAGGCGTGTAGTTCTGGGGTATCTGGGGGAGGCGGCAGGAGGGGGCGGCCGGCCCAAGGGAAAGTGAATGGGGGCGCTGCTGTGTGCGCAGAGGGGAAGGGCAGTGGCACTTGGGGGGCCCCTCAGACAGCTCCCCTCTGCCCCCTTAGCCCAGCCCTGCCTCCCCAGGCGCCCCTGGTAGAAACAGTCTCTCTCCTCCACACCTCCCCGAGCCTGAGCCAGGGGTGATCTCCAACGTTTGGCGCCCTGGGGTGGGCCTCAGGGTGCAATCAGATGTCTGATTGTGCCAGCCCTGGGGCCCTATGGCCTGTGCTGAGTTAATGGCCCCAACAGGACACGATGCTTCACCGCCCCCAGCAGGGAACTCAAAAGAGGACATTTGGTCCAGGCTGTGGGAACAGCCTGTTTACGGGCAAAAACAAGTGTGGTCTGGAGGGCTTTACGGGCAAAAACAAGTGTGGTCTGGAGGGCAATCTCCCTGGGTCCCCGCAGCCTGCAAGCCTGTGCTTGGTGGTCCCATTTCCCAGGAAGCCCCCCCACCCCCATTCCCAGCCTGGGCTCAGCACCCTTCCCGGGCTCCCATGGCCAGGGCCAGGTCAACCTGGTACCTTCCTTGTCCTCGGGCCCACTGCCCGCTCTGTGCATTCAGGGCACAGAGTACAGCGGGCGCAAATGCTTGTTGAAAGAGGCACTGAGCAGGTCACATCTCCCTGGATCCCTCTAGAGCTGATAACGTCCGTTAACAGGGCCACCTTTGGTTGAAGTCCAACAGGTGCTGTGCAAGAGAGCCCCCTGTTATGACAGAATGTTCCCTATCTGCACTGCCTGGCACTGTGGCCACCCGTCACGAGGGGCTCTGAGCACTCGAATGTGAGTGGCGGCACCGAGGAACTGCATTTTTCTTTTTTTTAGTTAGAGAAGCTGTGATTTACAGAACAATCATGCGTAAGATATAGGATTCCCATACACCACCCTATTATCAACTCCTTGCATTGGTGTGGAACATTTGTTACAATTGATGAAAGCACATTTTTGTAAGTAAGCTATTAATTATTGTGTGCTATTAACATCATATTACAATACACTGTGTATTGTAGTTCTGTGGATTTTTAAAAAATGTTTATTCTAGTGCCATGTATACACCTCCACTATAACCACATTCAGATACATATTTCAGTGCTGTTAATTATGTGCACAGTATTCACCACCACCTCCATCCATGAACAAGACCTTTAAATTCATAACTTGATTAATTTAAATTAATTTAAATGCAAATAGCCACATGTAGCCCACGACCACCATGTCTCACAGCACAGGTCCATGCCTTGAACTGAGAAGCCTTTTGATTGAAGTTTCTGGCTTTCCTAGTGGTGCTGGTCAGTGGTGTGTGAGAGAGGGCTGGAGGGGTCAGCACAGGCGGGGGGGCCTGGGAATTCTCCATGGGAGTGTGGGTAAGAGGAAGCCAGAGGTCCTTGGCAGGGGTGGGTGCAGGAGGGATGGGATTTTCAGAGGATGGTCCTGTGGAGTGAATTGGAGGGGCAGCACGGAGGCAGGAAGAACAGTTTGGGGCTACAGGCCTTTACATAATCTAAGTGAAAGATGACGCCCCTTGGTTTTCCACTGTGCTGCTGCCCTCTACAAAACTGTAGACTTGGGCCCCCCTGGAGGATTCGGAAATGCCATTTGGGGAAGAAGCCCACACCCTGCTGACTTCGGTTGGCCTGGGAGGGCCTGTGGGACTCGGGGAGCTGGGGAACTGTGTAGCCGGGGTGGACAGAAAGCCGTGGCCATCGCCCCTGGCCAAGCCATACCTGCCCAAGCTCAGAGTGAGGTCCCTGCAACCATGCAACGAGCTTTGGGCTTTAGTTTCTAAAGAGGTAGCCCGGTGGTGGGCAAAACGCTGGGGCTGTAGAGTCTGACGGACACAGATTGGAACTTGGCTCAGTCATTACTGGCTTGATCTTAATCTCATTCCCTTCATTTTCAAAATGGTGCTTATCCCGGCTCCTTCTTGGGCTTGCTGTGACAATGAGAAACGATGCCTATGGCATGTAGTCAGCCCTACCCAGCCTGACACATAGTAGGAGCCACATGATTGGAAACTAGTACTTACCATAACTGTGTATAGGGCAAGTCTGGTTCTGGCCTGATCTGTGTGCTCCATTTTTAGGGACTTCGCCTCCCCACCTTGCGCTTCCCCAGCACACACACACACACACACACACACAACCGTCAGGCATTGCAGGTACTGCAATACTGCAATAACTCTTGTTTGATCCACCCAACTGGCTTTCCCATCCCCCGTCTCCTAGTGACACAACCCACTTCCTGCCTTAAGACCAGGCTTGGGTTACGGGTCCAGCTAGTAATTGGTCCAAGGAGAGGACACATGGCTGGGGCAGAGCAATTGGAGGTTTCTGTGAGCTGGACGTCCTCGTGTTGAGAAAGCCAAGCCTGCTTTCCAAACCCCAGTCTGGGCTGCAAGGGGCCACCATCCCTGGCCCATGGAGAGTCTGCCTGCAGAATATGGCTACAGAGAAGGAGGAAAAGAGGCTGGGAGATGTCGGATTCCGCTTTCACCCTCGCGTTCCTCCCAGCTAGGAGTGTCTTTTTTGGTTTAAGCTTCTGTCCTTTATAACGACGACTCCTGCCTGATACGGGCACTTGTGACCTTCAAGTTCAGGGAGGTCAAGGGATTTGTCTGCTCACAGAGGAGCCAGTGGTAGACCCAGAATGCAGACCTGACTGGCCCCGGACCCGCTGTAAACTGTGCCACACATTCTCGTCATTCATTCAACAAATACCTGTTGGGTGCTTGCTGTGTGCCAGGCCCGAAACCAGCCTCGTGTTCCCTCTGCACACCTGCCCAAGGACCTGAAAAGATGCTCTTCTCCCCCGGGCCAGGGCCCAGCACACGCTCATGCTGTCTCTCCAGAACCAATACTTCCAGGAGCCTCCTCGTGGGCTGGGGCTGGGAGAAGCAGCAACTGGCTGTCTCCTGCAGTTTACATGACATGGGGTATGTCGCAGCCTCACCCAGGGGCTCCCAGCCTGGTCCCCACCCTGCACCCAGTCTGAGCATTGTTCTTGGGGCTGCAGTGACCATTTATGGGGATACAAAGGTCACTCTACACTCGCTTTTGATCTAAATTCTCCAAGATGGCCCCTTACTGTATTGTGCAAATCTAGTTGAAGAGAGAGAGGTAGTGGGAATTAGAGAACTTCAAGACAGTGGTGTCCAACTCTGGTTTTCTGAGCCCCCATGGACCATGAGAAAGAAGTCACTAGCAGATGCTGAAAGGTGAAAGGCACGGCCCATGGAAGGGGCTGTTATTAAAGTGAAATTATTCCATCTAAAGTTCCGTGTTTTAATCCAAAATCAAATTCTTCCTCCTCTTTGGTTTTGCTGGGCCTTGGTTTCCACATCTTTAAAGTGGGGTGGGAAGGGACAAGGTGGCTGGCCTAGATTAACCTCTGTGGGCCATTCCAAGGCTCAGGGCCTGGGGCTGGAGGCAGCTGCCTGGGAGGACCCCCTCACAGCCCCCCAGCCTTGCACTTGGTCTCCCTGTGCCCTTTGGGGAGAAGTATGCTCCCCCACAGTGCACTCCTGGGGTAACAGCAGAGATGCAGCTTATAAAAGGCGAATGTGGGTTTCAGGTGGGCTGATGTTCGTCCAGAGGGGGCCAGGCCCCATGCATTTCAGAAGGACAAAAGGTCATGGATGAGTAACCCAAACCCAACAACCAACACCAAGTCATCAGGGGCTGGTGGCGGAGAAGGGAGCCTTGAAGGAGACGGAAGCTCTTGATGGAAGATCGGTGTTGTGTGAGCCAGGGAGCCACCAGGGCATCTTTCCTGGGGAGAAGAGTCTATGAAGGAAGGAGGGTTTGGTGCATGTTTTTGTTCTAGCACCACCTCGGCTGCGGTGTCTCAGTTTCCTAGGACTACTATAACAAAGCACCACAAACAGGATGGCTTTCGAACAATAGAAACTCGTCCAAGAGTTCGGGAGACAAGAAGTCCGAATCAAGACACCGGCAGGGCCGTGTTCCCGCTGAAGTCTGTAGTGTTCAGGTGGAGGCTGGCCGGCAACCTGTGGCATTGTTTGGCTTGTGGCATGATTCATTCTCTGCCTCCATCACATGCCCTCGTTTTCATTTCCTGGGCTGCTCAAAGCAGATACCATGACGTGGGTTGGGTTAAACAATGGGATTTTTTTTGCCCGTGGTTTCAAGTCTGGGAAAATGTCCAAATCAAGGCATCACCAAAGGATGCTTTCTTCCTGAAGACCAGCTGTTGGCAATCCTTGGCTCCTCTACCACATGGTAAGGCACATGGCAGTGTCTGCTGGTTTCTCCCTTTTTTTCCGGGTTTCACTGTCTTCACCTTCTTGCTTCTGTAGCTTTCTCTTTCTCTGAATTCCATTCTCTTATAAAGGACTACAGTAATAGGATTAAGACCCATCCTGATTGAGCTGGGCCACACCTTAACTGAAGTAGCCTCATCAAAAGGTCCTACTTACAGTGGGTTCACACCCACAGGAATGGATTAGGTTTAAGAACATGTTTTTCAGGGAACATACAGTTCCAAGCCACCACAGCCGCCTTCTCTCTCTATCTGTCCATCTGTGTCCAAATTTCCGCTCCTTATTAGGACACCAGCCATATTGGATGAGGGCCCACTCTAATTCAGTTTAGCCCCAATTCCAGCTAATCACAACTTCAGAGATCCTATTTCCAAATAGGATCGCATTCATGAGCTTGGGGTTAAGACCTGAACATATCTTTTGGGGAGACACAGTTCAATCCATAATGTGTAGGCAGGTCCTGGAGAACCTGCCGGAAGGGAACTGAGGAAGAGTGACTTGGAAACTGAGCCCAGGGAAGGCCAGACCATCAAGTTAGGGTGGACCTGGGGCCAAGGGCCTCAGAACCCCAGCCCTCACCCTACCCCCACCACCCCCATGTCCTTATTTTCCTGTTCCCCAGCCTGCTCTCTCTGCCTCAGCCCCTTCTCAGGCCTCCTTCTCTCTACCAGTAGCCTTTTGCTCTGCCCTCAGATAATCTCAGATGGGCCTGGCCCAAGAGGCTGGGAAGAGAGCCCTGGCCGGAGACTGAAGGGGGTTGGATGGAGCCTTCCAAAGCATGTCCACCCTGCAGCAAGTTGCAGCCAGGGCCATGGAAAAGGGGACCCGTGAGTCTTCACCCCTAAGCTCAACACCCCCTGGTTGAGAAGCTACAGGAAGAGGCAAGTTAAAGGGGAAATGTCACTGCTCTTACCCTCAGAGCAGACTCCCCCACATATACCCTTTCTCACCCCAAGTGGGCCCAAGCACAGAACGTGTCATGAGCTGTCAGAGGAGGCTCCTCGCAGATATGATAAATCCCAAACACGAGGTCCAGAACCCTGGGAGAACACAAACCCAGGATGCCCTCTGGGAACCTTTTGTCTCATTCAGCCCTGAGATGGGGCATTAATAAATCAAGCTTCAGATGAAAGGCTATGCCAGCAGTCTCCCCAATACACTTCCTGCCCATGTCTGCAGCACCTGCAGCTGTTGGTGGAGGAGCATCTTTACAATATTATCAGGGGCCAGAGGGGAACAAGCCCCGAAGTCTCCACATCTTGGGAGACTTCTGGCTGGGAGACCTGGGGCAGGCGGGGCTGTGCAGGGCCCGGGGAGCCTGGGAGCTGGGGCAGCTGGGTGTTCCTGGAACTGGAGGGACCGAGGAGACCCAGGTGCACCCGCTCCTGCAGCCCACCCTTTCTGAGAGTGAGAGGTGGAGCCAGGAGGCTGCTAGGAGCCTCAGGCCTGGTCCCCAGGGCCCAGAAGCCAGTTCCTGCAGATGACGCAAGGCCACAGGTTGTGAGCTCAGCCTGTCCAGGACACTCGGAGCCTCTGGCACCCTGGCACCCTTTGGAAACACACCCATTCACCCCCTCTCTGCCTGGGCCCTCCTAGGTCCCCAGCTCCATTCCTTCAGGAAGCACAGCAGGGGCCACCTAAAAATCAGGGAGCGGGCAGGGCTTCGGGGCCAGAGGGGGTGCCCCAAAGGGAGCTGTCCTGTGGAAATGGAGGGCTTGGGCCCAGTCTCCAGACCCTCTCCCCGCACTAGAAGGGCAGATTTTCCTCCCCCTGCCATCCCCTCTCACCCTCGATCCCAAGCCCCAGGTAGAAACGCCAGGGCCCTGCTGCCCTCTCAGAGGACCCTCGGGGGACCAGGATTCACTCAGCTTCCATTTACCAAGGGCTCGATCATAATAGCATCACCTGTCGTAATACACGTGCCCCATTTTACAAAGTGCTTTCAGGGCAACACATCAAGCAACCCCAGTGGCAAGACTGAAGCTGGGAGGCTGAAGAGGAAGAAGGTGAGGCCCTGAGAGGGCCAGGGGTCCCGTGCAGCCCTCCTACGTCCCCACGCTGCCTCCCCAGCTGTAGGCCCTGCTCCATGCCTGTCGGTGGAGACTCTGGATGGAGGACCAGCGAGAAACTTTTCCCCTGGGCAATGCGAGGCTGGGAATCCAGGACTTGAGGGTCTCAGGAGAGGCACGCTGGGGCCAGGACTGGAAACGACTGGGGATATTCTGGGGAGCACTAGGGTCTGTGGGGAGGACAGTCAGAGACCCTGCACCTGGGTCGAGCCCTCAGACAAGGACCCCTTGGCCGTGCTGAGCTGGGCTGCTGCGTGGGGGCCTGGTGGGCTTCAGGAGCAGCCCCTCTGGCTCCAGCCTGGGACCAGGGGCAGGGCCTGTTGCCGTTGATGCCAGGGTCAAATGAGGTGTTCCTAGTCTACCTGGAGCCTGCCCTTTCCCCTCAGCTGCGTCTGCCCTCATACCTTCCTGATCCCTTGTCCAGTCTCCCAGAGGCCCTTGGAGCTGACGCAACTTCAGAGCCCAGTGAGCTCAGGCTGCCCCGCTCGCGGACAGGTAAAACACACAGTACCTTGTCCTGGAGGGCAGGGCCCGTGCCAGCTGCACCCGCCCCTCCCCTGCTCGGGCTCCGGGCCTGGCAGGGAGGCCTGAGGTGACGCTGGGGCAAGGAAGGAGGCAGATGTGCTCCTTCTCATCAACAGGACCCAGAACCAAGGACCCCAGGCCTGGGAGGGGGTGGGAGGCCCACAAGGCCAGGCCCGCTGGCACTCCAAGCCCTTTTTCCTACTCTCCTATCCTTTCATGATCAGGAAAGGGGGATCTAAGGAAGAAAGACAGAGCAAGCCAATCCCTACAACCACTGGAATCATTTTTAAGTTTGAATGCTGTTTATTTTTTATTAGATATTGCAGTCATGTGATGTTAAGCTTAAAAGGCATAAAAGTGCAATGGAGGAAAACAAGGCAGCCTCCCACACCTGTCACCCTGCTGCCCTGTTCTCCCAGGAGGCAAGCGGTGTCACCAGTTTCCTGTGTGTCTTTCCTGTGATAGACTAGATTACTGGATTTTTGATGATCTGAGCTCACACAGAAGGTCACGTCTTGCTTGAGAATGGGCAGGAGATGTCCAGGAGACAAACCTTGCCTCCCCCAGGCCCACGTCCCAGGTCTCACTCAGGACAGGTGGGGGTGGTGGTTTTCTTAGACAAGGAAGGAGGAGCCAGGATGTGAAGGAGACCCAAGGGCATATGGCTAGCCGGGGCAACTCCAGCTTTCCCACACCATCACCCCAACACCCCAATATCCTCCTTTTGCTAAAAAATGACCTCAAGTTCTTAAATATCTCATCACCACAACCAGAATACAGACATCAGGGAAGGTCAAGGGCTCTTCTCGTGCCCCCCAGAGCTGGGCTCTGAGTTGCCCCCTCAGCTGTTGTCAAGGTCCTTGGATGAATCAAGTGAGGGGAGCAGAGGGTCTGCTGTTCTGCCCGGGCACCCCAGGGCCCTGAGGTTGGCTAGCTGGACACGTGCACATCCCCGAGCACTGAGCATTGGCCAAAGGCCCTGGGCCTCGTGAGCTCCCATAGCTGTGTGGTTGGCTCAGCTAATGTCCTTTGCAGAGGGCCAAGGCCATGCATTGGCTCTTCAAGGGTAGAGTCATCCTGCGGGGAAACGTTCTGTTCCTTGCTCATGAGCTGGATGGTGTTGTAAGTTACAGCTGGATGACAAATAGAAACTGGGTCCGCAAACTTATGCAGTTCTGTAGCAGAAGCAGAGGGACTTCCTTGGCGATCCTTTCCTCTTCCCAATTTCTTGCCTCCCCCACCTCAATGACCCTTGGGGTTTTTCTGGGTGAGCATATCTGTCTTTTACATAGGTTAGCTTCAGTAAAGCAGGTCTGTCTCTGAAGGCCATAGAGTGCTAGGAACAATTCAGTTCTCAGAAAACAGGGTGATAAGAAGCGATCATGGCTTTCAGAGGGTCTGAGCTCTGCCTTTTGGGGGGCCCAGCAGGAAATCAAGAGAGACTTTTTATTTCAGAGAACAGAAAGTAGGTGCCAAGGCTACCTTGTGAATTCAGGCTCAGTTCTAGGGTGGGTGTGAGGACATCAGTGAAATGAGGGGATGTGGGCAGGTGTGGGGAGGCTCACCCATGAACCAGAGGGGCACTGATGTCAGAGGATCTGAAGCCCGTGTTGTGGAAGGGAGTAGAACAGGTGGAAGCTGGGAGGTGGGGGCTGGAATCAGAGAGGGGATTCCAGAACACGGAGAAGGGTGAGGGAATGGCGAATCTAAGGTACGGCAGGTTGTTGGTGAAAGGGAAAGAATCTGGAGGCTCTACTTGGGTGTTCTGCTACCACCTGAAAACCAGTGTACAAGTGGCTCCCCTTCCTGTTTCCTCATTTCACCCAAGGTGTCACCATCCTGAATGGCCAGGGAGCCATGTCTGGGGCCAGGAGGTCAGCCCGCTCTCCCCAGGCTCCTCAGGGACCAAAGATCTCCTGTGGGGTCTCAGACCATACCTGCCTTTTTGGAATTCCAACCATGGCCCTCTGCCAAGCCCTGCTCCCCACCTTGCTTTCTCCCTTCTGAATTTCCACCACAGGAAGCTGCATGAGGTCAGGGTGAACCTCACTGGGATGGGGGTGAGGGGGTGGTAGACTGCTGCTTTAAATTAGAAGGGATTGGTTTGTTCAAACATTGACCATGGAAAATGGTCAGCTTTTTTAAATGTACCCATAGCAACGCCATTCCTCCAGGGAAAGTGTTGATGAAGTGCCAACAGAATTGCTTACAGAGAGCATGGATTCAGTCTGTCAATAATACTAATGACAGCTACAACAAAGGCTCACGTTTCTCAAACATATGTGATGGGCCAAGCCCTGAAGAGACATCATTTCTTCCTCCTTACCCAACTGTGCTGGTCTGAAGCTGTTAGGGACAACAGAAGAGCCATGAACTTTTAATCCAATCTTGTTGTGTGGAAACTTTCAATTGAATGTTTCCATGGAGATGTGACTCATCCAATTGTGGGTGAGATCTTTTGATTAGACTATTTCCATGGAATTGTGAACCCACCCATTCATGCTGGGTCTTCATTAGTTTACTGGAGTCTTTAAGAGAGCTCATGGAGAGAAGGAGCTCAGAGAAGCTAAGAAAGACATTTTTAAGAGAAGCTAAGATATGTAATCCAGAGTTTGTCCTGGAGAAGCTAAGAGCCGATATAGGCCCAGATGTTTGGAGATGCTGGGAGATACAGACAGAAGGATGTTTGGAGATGCTAAGCTAAGAAATAAAGCCCAGAGTTTGCCCTGGAGAAGCTAAGAGAGGACACCCAGATGCTTAGAAATGCTCTGAGAGAACAAACAAGGATTCACAGAGGCTGAGAGAGAGAAACTAAGAGAGACAGAAGTCCAGAGACATTTTGGAGAAAGTCATTTAAAAACCAGAACTCAAGAGCAAAGGACTAGCAAATGCCAGCCACGTGCCTTCCCAGCTAAAAAGTGTTCTGGACGCCATCAGCCTTTCTTCAGTGAACGTATCCTCTTGTTGATGCCTTAATTTGGACACCTCTATGGTCTTAGAACTGTAAATTTGTAACCTAATAAATCCCCTTAATAAAGTTAATTCATTTCTGGTATCTTGCATAATGGCAGCTTTAGCAAACTGGAACAACAACCCTGGGAGCTTAGGGGAGTAATCATTACCAACAAAACCCCAGATACTCATTTTCACTTGGCCACTCTTTTGGTTCACTGTCTCCATTACTGGCTCCTTCTTCTCCCTGTATTTTGTTGATTCCTGCACATTTTCCTGATGCTAAACATGAGAGGGCTCCAAGACTCAGCCCTTCTTTGCTCCCTCCTCACTCCAGCCCCCATGACTCATCCAGGCTCATGATTTTAAGGTCTCTATGCTGACAGTGCCCAAGTTTTTATCTCCAGCCTTGACCTCTCCCTTGAACTCCAGGCTTGAACACACAACTGCCTACTCATCACCTTGACCTGGATGTCAAATAGACATGACCAGTGTACTACCCAAAGCAAACCTTGGGTATTTTTCCCCCAACCCGCAACTCCCCCAACCTGGCCAGCCAATGGCATCTCCATTCTTCCCACACACAGACCCGAAATCATGGAGTCCTCCTCAACATGTTTGTGGTACTCACACTCCACTCCCAACATCTCAGCAAATCCTCTGGGCCCTAACTTCAAAATATACCCACCACTGCCCCTGCGGCCACTATTCCCAGCCATTCAAGTCTCAACCACGGCAGCCTCCTAGGCCCCACTACCACCTCCCTGGCTTATTCTCCTACCACCCTACCCCCACCCCTGGCTCCCACCACACTGGCCTTCCCACTGTAACTTGGACACAGCAAGCCTACTCCCGCCTTGAGACTTTTGGGCTTGCTGTGTGCCTGGCCTGCAGCTCTCTCCCTCAAGAACTCACAGAGCTTCCTCTCTCATTTCCTTATGGTCTCTGCCCAAAAGTCACCTCCTTGGTGAAACTTCCTCTGACCATACTATTGAAGGTAGCAAACCCTCCCACACTCTCCATCCCTCTTCTTTGCACTTAACAACACAGACGTATTAGGTATTCATACTTACATATATATATAACATTGCATTTTTTGGGTTTATTTCCTGTTTCCCGTCTAGAATACACAACTCCATGAAGATCCAGCATCCAGATGGTGCTTGGCACATGGTTTGGAAATTATTAAAGTCACTGAATGAATGAATGAATGAGACTTAGAGAGGTTAGATTAGTTCCCCAAAGCCACACAACTAATAGAAACTCAGAAGGTTAACTCACTTGCCCAGATCACACCGTGAGTGGCAAAGCTGGGATTCCATCCCAGGCCTGAATTAAGCATGGCCTGTGAGCACGGCCCCTTCCAGCCCCTCTATCCCTCCTGTCCCTTCCAATATCAACAGCTGGTCAGAGCCACAGCCACGCCTC
>PVKY010005219.1:0-17818 GCA_004027775.1 Bradypus variegatus
CTTTAGAGTAATCAACATAGACCCCAGGGAAGGTGCTGGGTTTCCAAAAATGTGTGGACCAACTGGGTGTGGTTCTCTCAAATCGCATCTCCTCCAGATGCTAAGGGTTGGAGACCCTACCTGAAGTGTTAGCAGCGTGTTCTGCAGACACTCAGCCTCCTGGCTGCAGGCACCAAATTGATGGGTGGGGGGAGCCCCATCACCAAGCCCCAACCTGCCTTGTGTCTTCTCCCCAGTTTACGTCTCTCTGACCTGCGCCTTCCGCTACGGCCAGGAAGACATTGATGTGATTGGCCTGACCTTCCGCCGGGACCTGTATTTCTCCCGGGTGCAGGTGTACCCGCCTGTGGGGGCTGCGGGCACCCCCACAAAACTGCAGGAGAGTCTGCTCAAGAAGCTGGGGAGCAACACCTACCCCTTTCTGCTCATGGTGAGTGTGCACACCTCACCCCTGCACCGTGTGATGTGAATCGGAGCAAAGGAAGGGGACAGAAGAATCACTTCACATTTGTGGGACTTTAAATTGCACCCTCAAAGGAAATTCTAGATTGCATGGTCTGTGATTGTCTTTTTTTAAGTCTGTGAAAATAGCTTCTCAGCCTTTGAAGGCACCATTGCACCCTACGGTTTGAATATTGCCCTTCATCCGACCACCTAATTATAGGCGCATGTGTCATTCCTTTGCTTACTGATCTATAAAAAGAAAGCACGTGGAAGTGCCCCTTGCCTGGCTCAAGGAGTTCTAAACCAAAAGAGCACCCCACGGGACAGCAGACCTCAGGGAAATGAGTGGTTGTCTTTGGCTTGTCAACAAGTGGATGGAGGTGGATAAATCTCTTCCTCTCCCAGCAGTGCCCAAGTTCCTGTTCCCTGAAACCTTAGGCAGAACTCGCTCTAGGGAAAGCTCCTGCCACCCTTTTCACTCATGTGCTTATTCGTCTTAAAGTCATCCTCTTCCTCAAGGGTTATGTGGTCCCGGCGCTCCCCTGGGCTGGTACCAGGATGTAAACCTGTATAACCTTTTTGCAGACAGCTCGTCAACATGTGTCTGGACCTGACATAGAAATTTATCCTATGGAGTTCATTGGACAGTAGGGTGCAAAGATGCAGGAAGAGGGAAATTCATTGCAGCATTGTTTATAATGGCGAAAAAGTAAACACCATTTCAGAAGCCAACCAAGGGGACTGGCTAAATTCAGTGTGGTGTAGTAGAAACCCTAAAAATGATGGTGTGGATTATGTTTCAGTACATGAAAAGTGATCTGAATGCCTTCTGAATGGGATTAGAGGCAGTGAGGTGAGCAAACCAGATTACAAAACACATCCGTCATCTGACCCCATTCCTGTAAAACACACACATGCCTGTTTGTAAGTGTGCACATAAGACAGTTTTGGAAGATTCTGTTAGCAGTGTTACTCGGGGTGTTGGGATATGGGTGAACATGTTTCCTCTGTGCTTGCTTGTCATCTGCATTTCCCGCTTTTTAAACAGTGAATATTTATTACCCATGGAGTTAACTCCCTCTGAAAGAAAATATTTTCTATTTGTTTCCTTCCACAGTTTCCTGACTATTTGCCCTGTTCAGTGATGTTGCAACCAGCTCCGCAAGACGTGGGGAAGGTTAGTTGAAGAAGAAATGCAATGGATTCACTTGTTCATTCTATACATTTTTTTTAAGGATATAGACTTTTTAATTCAGAAATTATAAATCATGACCAATTTTGTTCAGGATAAAATTACCTTGGAAATGAACATTTTTAAACACTAAATGGCCCCTTCTCTTTTTCCTAACCATACTGTTAGATTCCAATGTGTGTTTTGTATACTAAAACCCTTCTAAACATTGTGTGCAAGAAGTAGAAAGGGGATGAAGCCTTGCAGAAACTGTTGTTTTTAAAAAAGATTGTGGTTTTACATCATAAAATTTGCCATATTAACCAAATTTTAAAGGTACACTTCAGTGACATTAATTACTTAAATTTTTTTTTAATTTACTCTTTTTTTTACTGTAGAATATAACATATATGCATAGAAATGATAACTTTCCAAGTGCAATTTAGTGGTTAGAGAGCAAATTTCAAGAATGTTATGGGTTCCATAGTGTCAGTTAATTCCTTATTGTAAAATATAACATATGCAAAAAGGAAATACCTTTCAATGGATAATGTAGCAAGTAGTTATATAGGAAATTTCCAAAAAAAATATGAGTTACAGGCATTAATTACTTTTCCAATGTTATGCTACCATCACCACCTTCCATTACTAAAACTTTTTCATCTCTCCGAACAGAAACTTGGAATCCATTCAGCAATAGCTCCCTGTTTTACCTACCTCCAGCCCCTAGTAAACTCTAATCTACTTTCTGTCTCTGTGAATTTGCTTTTTCTAGATATTTCAAATAAGTGGAATCAGACAATGTTTGTCCTTTTGTGTCTGGCTTCTTTCAAATAGCAGAATGCCTTCCAGGTTGCCAAGTTGTAGTATGAATCAGAACTTCACTCCTTTTAATGAATAATATCACCATTTTATGGATAGACCACATTCTGCATTATGGATAGACCACACTCTCTACATCCATGCCAACACTTGTCATCTTCTATTTTTTTTTTTAATAATAGCTTTCTAGTGAGTGTGAAGGGGGATCTCAGTCATGGTTTAGATTTGCGTTTCCCTAATGACTAATGATGTGGAGCATCTTTTCATGTGCTTATTGGCCATTTGTGTACTTCTTTGGAGAAATGTCTATCCAAGTCCTTTGCCCATTTTTAAATTGAGTTGTTTGTCCTTATGTTGTTGGTTGTTCCATAGACTTTTAAAAATAAGTTTTTCTCATGGAAAATTTCAAACATTCAAAAAGTAGGGAGACCGGTGTAATAAACAACTATGAACCTATCACTCATCTTCAGCAGTTAATAACTATGACCAACCTTGCAAACAGAATAACTGCACCTCTGCTGTCTTGGAGCTCACATGTTGTGGAGAGCAATAGGCAAAAACCAGATAACAGGTAACTCCATGGGCACATCAATGGGCAACACATGCTCAGAGAACAAAGACTGGCAGGGGCAAAGGGAGTATCTGGTGGGGTTGTTTGTTTGGAAAGTTCAAAGAAGGTCTATTACTAATAAGGCGACCCAGAGTAGAGACCTGAAGGAAGTCAGGGAGAAAGCCATGCTATTGTAGGGGAGAGGCTTCAGGCAGAGGGAACGGGGCAGCAAGGAGGATGGTAAGCTTGATGGGGAAGAGTGCACAGTAGAAGCTGAGGTCAGAGCGGTATGAGGAGGTGTGGCCAGATCACGAAGGACTTTGCAGACCAATGCAGGGATTTGGAGCAACAGGATCTGACTTAGGTTTTCAAAGGGTCGCTATGGCCACTGTGTTGAGAATGGAGCTGGGGTTGTCATGCATGTTCTATGAAGGGATTGAAAAGCAAAGGGGCTGAGTGTGTGCAAGAGGGGTGAGAGGGTGCTGGGGCATGGAATCTAAGCAAGGCAGGGTGGGCAGCATGGACAGGAGGGGTGAAGAAAAGGGCTAGGACCCCTGGATTACAGGCCCTTGAGTCATTGGCCAGGGAGTCATGCAGGAGGGAGCTACAAAGATGAGAAGTGATGGCAGAGAGTGGTGGGTCTGCAGCAGATTCTGGAAGTGTGTAGTGACGGACAATGACAAGGCCTAGGCAGTGTTTTACATAGTGAGGGGCCTGAGCCATTAGCAGTTTGTGGAATCAGTGCAGTGGATCAGAAATGGCACTTTAATAAAATGGAATGGAATGAAATAGACTGGAATAGACAAGGTGTCACATGTAGCAAAGCCAAGTATTGTTTTACATACATGTGACATTAAAAACTTTATTTCTTACTGCAGACTGTGTGCTGAAACATTGAAAAGCCACTGGTCCAGGAATACTAGTGGGCATGTGTGGCCAAGATGGGAGAGGACAAGGTCACTAAAGGAAGGCAGGTGACAAGGGGAGGCACATCCAGTCTGATCAGATCTTAGTGCTCTTAAAGAGAGGCCAGAAATCCAGATTTTTAGGCAACTGTTTTGATTTTTACAGCTCTGTATGGGCCCAACAAAGCCCCCAGCCCCATCCTGTGTCTTCTGTTCTGGAAAGGAGAGGGTACCAGGGCAGCAGGTGGCTGCAGGAAAGGGGCATGAACTGGGCCCCAGGCAGCCCTGGAGTGGTGTCTAAATGTTTAGGGACTTAGGGCTTGACAGCTGAGGAGACCTCTGGGCTGGGAACTTGAAGGATACATGGGAATTCGTCCAATAGAACGAAAGAGAAAAGCGTTGTGGGAAGAGGGGACCTTACGTGCAGGGGCAGGTGAGTGAGCCTGACATGTTCAGGACAGGTCCACCGGCAGCGTCGAATGAGCAGAGCGGAACCGAGGCAGGAGGGCAAAGCAGGAGGGTGGGGGCCATGGCTCAACAGGGTTCGACGCTGGGTAGTGATGTGTGTTGATTTTCAATCTAGATTTTAGAATTGCTGTGGTTTTACAGTCACAGAATGCACAAAACTGTGGCTTACGTGCCACTGTTTACACAGAGGATTTCCTGTATTTGTACTGATTACAGTTTTCCTCTAGAAAGTTGGGGAAGGGCAGGCCCTGCCCGGCTATTTATGCACATTTATTGACATGTATTCACACACCGTACAGTCCATCCAAAGTATACGATCAATGCATTGAAAACAGAAAAAAAAAAGAAATGAAGTTCTGATTCATGCTACTACACAGATGAACCTTGAAAACATTATGCTAAGTGAAATCCAGACACAAAGGGACAGATATTGTGTGATTCCACTTCTTTGCGAATTCATGGAGACAGAATGTAGATTAGACAGTACCAGGGGCAGGAGTGGGGCTGGGGAATGGGAAGTTCATGCTTCATGGGTACAGAGTTTCTGCTTGGGGTGATGAATAAGTTTTGGTAACGGATGGTAGCGATGGTTGCACAACATTGTGAAATTAATTCGTGCCACCGAGTTGTATACTTAAAAATGGTTGAAATAGCAACTTTTATGTCATACATATATATTACCACAATACATTTTTTTTTTAAATCTGGAGATTTCAGCCCAAATTCCATTTCTGCCTTTGTTTTAAGAATTGGCAGAGACACCAGCATGGGCCCCATTCCTGCTTGGCCAACTGTTGGCTCAGGCCAGGGGTTGGTGCCCCAGCCTGGGGACTCACGGGTCCCCTGGTTGGTCCTGTGAGCACCTATGTCTGTCCTAAAACACACGCGCAGGGTTACATTTGAGCAGGAGAGCTAAGCTGGGGAGGGGGACTGCACACTTGGCAAGATGGTGGGAGTTAGGGACCCCGAGACGTGAGTCACAGCCTATGGGTCCTCCCAGGCTGGGTCCCCCTCCTCTGGACTTTGGACCTATGGCTCTCTCCTCATGCTAATGTCTTTTTGTCACTAGTACGCTTCACAGTCTAGTTACAGTGTTCACCTCTGGAAAGGACAAGGTTGAAACATAAAGATGTGTAGCTTACACGGTGTGACCATGTGATTGTGGAAACCTTGTGGCTCACACTCCCTTTATCCAGTGTATGGATAGATGAGTAGAAAAATGGGGATAAAAAGTAAATGAATATGGGGGTATGGGGTGTTTTGAGTGTTCTTTTATACTTTTTATTTTTATTCTTATTTTTATTTTTGGAGTAATAAAAATGTTCAAAAGTTGATTGTGGTGATGAATGTGCAACTATATGATGATGTGAACAACTGTATACTTCAGATGATTGTTTGGTATGTGACTATATCTCAATAAAATTGCATTTAAACACACACACACACACAAAGATGGTGACAGTGACACCCCCGGGTGAGGTGGGTCCCCCTCTGGCCCCCTGCCTCCCCAGGAGTGGGGCGCCAGCCGCTGCCCCATTTCCCCATTTGTTCTCTTGCCTTGACAGTGCTGTGGGGTCGACTTTGAGGTCAAAGCCTTTGCCACAGACAGCACCGACGGTGAAGAGGACAAAATTTCCAAAAAGTAAGAGTGTGGTTGTGGGAAAAGTTGGGGCCTGGGGCCAGGTGGTGGGGGAAGGAAATGCCCTGCACTTTGTCTTCCAGGTCTGGGGGTCCAGGAGCCTCCAGGTCAGGGCAGCTCAGGTGGGAACCACTTCAAAAGGGAGGGGATCAAGTGCTTGATCCACTGGGGGGAACAAAAAGAAAGAAAATGCCAGGGGAGTTAGCAACCTCAGGAGCTCCGGTGAGCTGCTGACAGCTCCCGGAACCCCTCTTTCTTCCGTTTTCTTCTTATACCTAAACTAGATTTCCACCTGTGCCCCTTGTGATAAGTGATGCTAACAGTCCATCCCGCTTCCCTGGGGCTTGGATGTAAGGCACAGGACGCCTTCCCGCATCAGCTTCCCACCAAGAGGGGCCCAGCCAGGATCCTGATAGGATAGAACCCACCCTCTGGGAAGTGGCCCAGCCAGGGCACCACTGCAGGATGACCGGAAGCCAGGCCCCAGGTTCTTCCTGCTGCCAGGGCTGCCCCAGACTCAGACCAGTGTCCTACCCACCTTCTGGTCATTCTCTTTTAACTGGACATGTAATACCAATACGGATACGGGGCGCAAGGCCGGGAGGGCCACCCTGAGCCTCCTGCTGGGGACTTCTTGTCCACAGGAGCTCTGTGCGCCTCCTGATCCGCAAAGTGCAGCACGCGCCGCCCCAGATGGGCCCCCAGCCCCGAGCCGAGGCCGCCTGGCAGTTCTTCATGTCCGACAAGCCCCTGCACCTGGCCGTCTCCCTCACCAAAGAGGTAACTCGCCGCTGGAGGAGGCAGCCTCCCCAGCCCCCCACCCATGTGGGGGCTGGCCTGGGGGACCCTCGGCACTCCTTCTCCTATCTGCTGCCTGTGGGCTGCAAGTCTTCTTGTTTCTGGGGGGTAGCTCAAGCCCTGAAGTTTGTGAACAGCTGGCCTTTCTCAGCATTGCTGGTGTGGCATTCACCGGCAGTCTGTTGGCCAGGGAGAGAGAGGGCGGCGTCTTCAGCCCCACCTCACCCTTCCCCCGCTCTCTTGCCCTCCTCTGTCCCTACTGGGCCTCGTTTACTGAGGTAGCATCAGTGGGTATGGTGATTAAAAATTGTCCAGGACATGTTCTGGACCCTTCTCGAAAGGAAGCATGTTGCTCTCTCTTTACCTTTCTCCACAGTATGGGAATTCAGTCACTTTTATTCTAGTTAAAGAGATTAAGATGAAGCATCCAGAAGCCATGGACTCTTTTCCGACTTACCTGCTAACTTTTCCAGATATATTTTCATGGGGAACCTATTCCTGTGACTGTGACCGTGACCAACGACACGGAGAAAACAGTGAAGAAGATTAAAGCCTTAGGTAGGACCTTCCCCTTAAAACTAGAGGGCAGGCTTCTAGATTTTCTCAGATCACGTTTCCTCTGGTCTGATAAGACTCTTCTAGAAGGGCCCTTGGAATTGCCTCTTTGTCTCTGCTGTCCCTTAGAGGGACCTTATAAACATCTGCCCAGTGTAGGCCTGTACTCTTGGGACAACACCCTTGATGGGTGATCTTCCCGGCTTTCCATAACCATATCCTCCCAGGGGACCTGCTGGGTTGGATGGCAGGGGAAGACGTGGGGGGAGTTTTCCTTCTTGGATCAGTGATCGTATTTGTCCGCCAAGACAGCATAGTGCGGTGCAAAAACCACTGGATTCAAAGCACCTGGACTTGATTTGTGGGCTTGTGCTGCATGAGCCCCTGCTGAACCCTGCCTCCTGCACCCAGCAGAGGCTCCTTTTCTACCTGTCCAAGCTTTTCTAAGGCTCTCAAGAGCAGTCACAGATAGAAGTGCTTGGTAAATAGTAAAGCCCTAATGTCACACCTTTAATCTCCCAAACGTGATGGCCAAGTCTCACCTGTGACGGCAGGAAAGGTGCCTCCTGCTTGCTTTCCTACACATTTCCTCAGCTGGGAGGACATCAAAGTGCTGGGCATGGTCTTCTATGAAGCTATTTTTAAACTGATTGAATGGAAAGCAAAGAATGGGCCACATAAAAAAGATGGGACGGAATGACCTGGGAGGGTGACTTCAAAGTTCACTTCTAAACTCAAGCATTTGGTGACCAGGTTATAGGGTCTGAGGGTGACCAACTGTCCCGGGTTACCCAGGATGGGGTCGCTGGGCTTTCAGTGCTAAACAGGGACAGTCCCAGGCAAAGTTGGATGGTTGGTCCCTTTACGTGTCATGCACCATCTTCCTCTTTCCCTGTGTGTCCATCATAGAGGATATCTGGGAATTTGATTGTGTTTTAGACCACATATTAAAAAACTCTGGATTTTTCTTGCTGCTAGTATGAATACTTAATTTAAAAGTTTCGTTTTGTTTTATGTTGGTTTTGCTCATGTGCCTTGAGTTCTGCTTAGGATTTGGAGTTTTTGGCATGCTGTCTGTAGTGTCTGTGTTTCACAAAATGAGGAACTTAATAAAGCCTCATCCATGATTTAGAATGTTTTCTCAAACCTGATATCAAAGCCACTAACCTTTGAAAGAAGTTGAATTTTCTGAAAAAAAAGTGTTAATAGCTTTCTGTAGGCTGGGCACTGTGCTGAGTGATTCACACAAATTGTTTCTTTTAATCCTCAGACTTGATTTTAAAGGAGAGAAAAGTCATTTTTTAAGTCTTCACAACAGTCCTCTGAGTTAGATGCAGTTATCAACCCCATTTTATTAACGAGAAACTGAAAAGTAAATCACCCTCTAGTTAATAAGTTAACAGCTAAGCTGGTATTTGAGCCCAAATAGTCTGGAATCAAGTTTATGCTATCTCCAATGGTTTCTAGCTCAGAGAACAGGAAGCATAATGTTCATTAAATAAGATAATGTTGGAGAGGCTGGGTTTGGAGAAAGAGCAAATGGTAGATTCTGTGATCCTAGATGATTATGTGCATTTGCAGGATAGCCAGGGACGTCCCACGAGAGGAGGGTACAAGAGGTGCAGTTTTAGGAGACTGTGACTCATGGGTGGTTGTTGACTCAGAGCAGGTGATTGGTGAACAGAAGTGGTCTGAGGACAGACTTGGAAATTGAAGCCTTGGGCTGAGAAAGACGAGCCAAGACAGCTATCTAAAACGGTCATTGGGGGATGTTCTGGTTTGCTAATGCTGTTTTGCAAAACACCAGAAATGGATTGGCTTTTATAAAGGGGGTTTATTTGCTTTAAAAGTTATAGTCTTAAGGCCATAAAGTGTCGAACGTAAGGCATCAACAAAGGGTACCTTCACTGAAGGATGGCCAGTGGCATCTGGAAAACCTTTGTTAGCTGGGAAGGCACATGGCTGCTGTCTGCTTGCTCCCAGGTTGTGCTTCAAGATGGTGTTTTCCAAAATGTCAGCATCAACTTCCAACAGCTGTCTTCAAAATGTCTGTCTCAGTGGCAGCTCCTCTTCAAAATGTCACTCTCAGTTGCTGTGAGGTCCCTCTGTTTGTGAGATGTCTTTATAGGACTCCAGTGAACTAATCAAGACCCACCCTGAATGGGCAGGACCACATTTCCATGAAAACATTCAATCAAGAGGTCACACCCTAACCAAAGGTGTCACTCACAGTTGGGTGGGTCACATCTCCATGGAAACACTCAGTCAGAAGGTTCCCACCTAATCAACACGAATACATCTGTCCCCACAAGATTGCGTTAAAAGAATATGGCTTTTTCTGGGGTACATTCTATATACAAATCAGCACAGGGAGGAAAGCACTCCCTGGAAGTCCAGGTGGCACCATGCGTGGGCATGAGGGATCCCGCACTGAGTCATCATGTCCCTCTCCTCTCTTTGCAGTGGAACAAGTGGCCAATGTGGTTCTCTACTCGAGCGATTATTATGTCAAGCCGGTGGCCATGGCGGAAACACAGTGAGTAGTGGTTGCACTTCCATTTCCTGGGCGACCCAGCCTTCTGTGGCAAGTTCCCCATTTGTTAGTCTCCAAAGAGGAAACCAGAATGCCCAACTCACTCACCAGCTTTTCACTTCCTTCCCCTTTTCTTACTTCAAGGGCTGCAGCAAAGAATTTATATCTTAACTCTATTTCTACCTTAGCACCATCTCACCTCACCCATCTCCAAAGAGTTCCGAGAAATCAGTCCAGTCTAAAGAATGATGAAGATGAGAGAAATGAAGATTGAAATGTCACAAATGGGCACAGTGGACTTACTATTTAGCCTTGGAATGAGTTGTTAGGAATTTGATACTGTTCCATCCCCCACCCCAAAGATAATCAAATGATCTGTCAGCCCAGGCTGGGGTTCTGTGGTGATTAATTTTATGTGTCAACTCGTCTAGATTATGATGCCCAGTTGTTTGGTCAAACACTAGTCTAGATGTTGCTGTGAAGGTGTTTTATAGTTGTGATTGACATCTACAATCCACTGGGTGTAAGTAAAGGAGATGACCCTCCATAATATGGGTGGGCCTTAGCCCATCAGTTGAGGGCCTTAAAAGCAACAATTGAGGTCTCCCAAAGCAAAATAAATCAACCCTCCCAGAATTCCTGGCCTGCCAGCCTGCCTACAGATCTACAGATTTCAGACTTGCCACCCCACAATCATGTGAGCCAATTCTTTAAAATCTCTCTCTCTTTCTCTCAAACCCTGACTGATGCAGGTTCTCTATATTTTGATCTCACCAATTTGAAAATCTTGTACCAATGACAACTGGGTTTGAATGATGCATCAATTCTTAGCCTGTTGTCTTCCTTTAGAAGAATAAAAAACAAGTGAGAATCCTGCACCAGCTCCTTCGTGCTGGAGTGAGAGACCTGCCCAGTTAAGCTTCTTGCTGAAAGTGAGATCAATTCTTTTAACACACAGGCTTCTAGGGGTTAAAGCCCTGCCCCTTTGGAGGACAGCGTTGGAAGGTTTTACCCCTTTGTCTAGCTGGCATGTTCTAAGCACTGTGGTATGTGAAGATCTTACCAGTGTTAGGGGAAGGGGGCTGATCAGGAAAGATGAACTGATTCAGCAGGATAACATTACATAATAGTTAAAAGGCAACTTTGGGGTCAACTATTGCTCAAAACAGATTCAGGTTAAGTTTAATTGTAGGTCCACAGGGGAGGGAAGCAGGAAGGAACTGAAACTTGTTGACAGGCCCCTTTGTGCCGGGCTCAGGGTCTGTCTGACCTTTTAGGGTCCTTCCTTGCCCATCCTTGTACCCTGTGCTTCTCAGCCCTGGCTTGCCTTTTGGTATTTGCTCAGCAATGATGGGGGCAAATGGTCTGAGGCTGCGTTTTCCCCAATATCTGTCCTCATTTCAGGCCTTGAGTACATTTTGAACCGAATGATTCCTAGGAAACTGAGAACCATTCTAGGGCAGTGCCCGGAGGTGCTGGGAAGTGGCCGAGCTGGCCCCAGCGCCCTTGCACAGTCCTTTGGCAAGCCCTGCAGCAGGAAAGACCGTCACCTGAGCCAGAGCCCAAGGGCCCTTCCTACAACAGTCACCTGTACAAGTGTAATTTCTGCTTCTGTCATGCTGCTGCCCAAATCTTGCTCCTTAGGAGAAGGGAGGCTCCATCAGGGCCTCGATGGGAGGAGGCAGCCACTGGGGCTCCAGCTCAAGCCGAATTCTATGAAGGCCATGCATGCTTGGGAACTTCCTGCGTGTACTGGAGGTGGGAAGGTGGCAGCTGCTTTGAGCTCTCCAGGAAAAGTTCAGGTCTCAGAAGGGAAGACCTTCTGGGGCTGGCAGTTCAGACTTCTGGCCTGCCCCAAACAGACCAAGGAAATGGCCCCGAGGCTGGCTCCTGGGCAGAGCTTCCAGGGCCTTCTCCTGACTCCTTCTGGCCTAGAGTAAGAACAGAGAGCATGCCAAGGAGCGTCACCATGCTTCCCTGTCTGTAAAATGGGCAAGAGGCAGCATGGACAGCTCCCAGCGACACCTGGTGTGTGTGCAGAAGGCAGAGCCCACATCTGAGGCTGCTGGGAGGTGCTGCCTGTCACCAGCTCAAGCACGGCCCTGCCCTTTGGCACAGGTGCCACCTCCCAGGTGTTGGGAAACCCAGTGCCCTGCCAACAATAGAGACAATGTGGTTGAGAAAGAGTGTGTGCGCTGCTTTGAACCCACACCAGTGTGGTGTGCGTGGTTCCCAGAGGACCCTACCTCGCCCCTCCCGGCCACCCACCACCCCATTCACACACTGGGCTCCCTTACAGTGGCCGGAGAATTTCTAGCCTGGTCTTGATGCTGGCACAGCCCACTGCATGGCTCACAGCATCCAGGAGGAGACTGTGTGTGGTTCTCTGACCCTTGGGCCGGTTGGTCTCATTCATTGTAGGATTTTCTAGAAATTCAGGGTTGGGGGCTTGAGGAAACGTTCTAAAGTTGCTGCCAGCCTTCTCTGAGGTTTAACTAATAATGTTCTGCTTCTTGTAAGCTTTCTCAAACCTGAACTGATCTTTTCGATGGGTTGCAGGGAACTTCGATTCTGGAAAAATGCTTGTCGGCAAATAGAGTCTTGTGGAGTTGATGGTGGCTTTTATGGTGAGAAGTGACAACTGGCCAACTCTCCTCTCTGTTTTCCTTCCTCCAGGGAAAAAGTGCCACCAAACAGCACTTTCACGCAGACGCTGACACTGGTGCCCTTGCTGGTGAACAATCGAGAGAGGCGGGGCATCGCCCTGGATGGGAAGATCAGGCACGAGGACACCAGCCTCGCGTCCAGCACCATGTGAGTCCTGGGCGCGGTCTGGCCCCTGCGACGGGGCTGGCCCTGCTCTGCTCCCCCTCTGCTCTCACTGCCCGAGCCCAGAGGCTGCTTGTGCAGGGCGGAGGGCTGGGCTCTGTGGAGCAGGATGCAGACTTAGTGACTGGATGTGGTGATTACAGCTGCCAGCTCTGGACCCGGCTGAGTACCAAACCCCAGCTCCACTTCCTGCCCTCTGGGTGAGCCTGGTAAATGATCTGAGCTCTCTGATAACCTCAGTTTTCCCATGTGTTAAATGGGAGTGATCTTATAAAGCAGTAATAATAAGTGCTCAAGAAATGTCAGCTATCACTTTTTAAAAGTATTATTAACTAGCATAGTGTCCAATGCATATTAACTGAATAATGCACTTGGCTACATTCCTTCATTTATTAATTTCCAACAGTAATGGTAAAAGAACAGGAGGTCCTGATGGCTGCAGATGTTGATTAAACTTAAACGAGAATAAGCCCAACTCAGTAAAACACTGGCTGAATTTAAGCAGCAGATTGGATACCCTTTGCTGTATCTTTTGGCTCCATTCCAGGAGAATGTGTCTGTTGGTGAACCTCAAGGGTTTGGGTGGGAGCCACTGCCCAGGCACGTGTTCCCACACTGTCACCATTTCCCATGTGATGTTCTGGGGGCTCCCTCTCTGGCCCCAGCGAGACCACCTCTGGGTGATCCCACGGGAAGGGGCAGGTGTGGTTTGAAGCCTGTGTCCCCATAGCCCAGGAGCACACATTCTCTGAGATTAAAATATGGTGGAACAAAGAACAGTGGCAGAAGGTCAGATTGTGGGAGCCAAAGGATTTTTGGAGGATAATCAGCCAAATTGTATTAGCTTCTAAAGCACAATCCTGAAGCTCTAAGGGTGAAAATAACAGGGAAATGGATATCCTAGATCAAACATTCAAGAGTATAAAATCATAATATCCATAATGGCCCAATGCATTTATAAAACGTTTTATTGGTTTATGGAGTATTTTACAAACCCAGAAGTCTCTACACTGTTGTGAGGATGGCATATATATAGTTATTTTGTGGCTAAGGAAACTGAAGTTCAGCCACAGTGACAGACTCACCGAAGGTCACCCATTTGATTAATGGCAAAGCAAAGTCTGCTCCTGACCCTGGGTTCCTTGTTTCTCTCCCAACTTCAGGGCTGCCTTTTAGGGCCCTTGAAAGTGACAACCACAGCAGAACTTGGGTCAAGAATCTCTGCAAGAGTGTGTATGTATGTGTATGTGAATCTTCCACTTAAGTAAGATGACAGGGGAGAAAGCTCTTAGGTGTTTTCACCCACGTGACAAAAGCATATTCTGTTCCCCCCTTCTGTTTGGGCCCCGTTCAGTACAAGGTAGAGAGTCAGTCCCGTGCAAAGTGCTGGCGTCTCAGGCTCGCATCCCTTTTTTTTTCCCTTTGGAGGCCACCTCTCTCCACCCAGTGCTTGGCTGCATTCATTCCACGGTTGCAGACATAAAGCGTTTGGCCTCTTAAAGGAGCCCCAGGCGCAGTGAGCTGGCACGGCATGCTTTTGGGGGGCACCGTGGTCCCGGAAGCACATGTCTGTGGTGCCTCCCATCAGGGGGCACTGGGCTGGGCATCTCCCCCAGCCCCTCCCCAGGTCTTCTACCACTGTTCACATTATTTTAGTTAGTATTTTTAAGTTTGATATTTTTTTCATATCTTAGTTTATATTATTGGACAGCCTAAAACACATTGGATTACATGAGATAAAAATCTTAGGTTAAAATGCCCAGCATAGTGCCTTCACATAGTTGGAACTCAACACTTATTAGTAGAATCTGGAAATGAAGTTTCTGTAGAAGAAATTACTTGTCAGACTCCACTCTCTCTGGAGCATATGTAATAGTCTCTCGCACCTCCATTCTTTCACATAAACATTTACTGAGCCCTCACTCAGTGCCAGCAGGTCCTGGGGACACAGGATGAGAACAAGGCCAATCCCCTGGGATCAGAGCTGATGGAGGTCCATGGCTTTGTCCTGTGAGTGGGGTGCCAAGGAGGGAGACCCAGTGCTGCCTGGCAGGTGGGCAGGAAGGCTTCCCAAAGGAGGGGGTCTTTGGGGACAGGAAAGGGGGAGGAGTGCATTCTGGGGCAGGTTTGTGTCTGGTGAGGTCGGCATATGGAATACGAGGTGGCAAAGGCAGGCAAAGACCAGATCACCGATTGCCAGCTGTGCCCCAGTGCGTGGGCAACAGCTCCGGAGGGAGCCTGGCATGGGGGAGAGAAGCTATTGAGATAACCCAGGTGGGACAAGCATGTGGGAGGACTCAGTGTCCTGCCAGGGATGGGTCGTTATGGCAGGCGGGAGAGAGGTGGATGAGGCGTCCAGCTGTATGTCCAGATCCATGAAGATCATGGGGAGGACATGAGGGAGGCATGGGGAAGGAGGAGGGACACATTGCCCTCTTCAAACCTCTGGAGGAGAAAACGCCATGCTACGATGCACCTCTCGAGGAATTCTCCCTGCCCCAGATCTGTACAGTTCTAGGATTTTGACAGCTTGATTGACTGATTGAGTTCACCAATTCCTGGAGGGTCACCTTCTGGATGGCGTGCATGGGTGGGAGGCGGAAGGGGTCATTCATCTGGTCTCTGTTTTCCCTGGCTCTCCTTGGGCAGCATTAAGGAAGGCATAGACCGGACCGTCCTGGGAATCCTGGTATCTTACCAGGTCAAGGTGAAGCTCACGGTGTCTGGGTAAGTGTCCCAGGCCAGTCCGCCATCTGCTCTGTCCTGGTCTTCCGTGGTCTCTAGGGTTCCTTTTTGAATGAGTGGGAGACACAAAGGAAGGGAAGGTCCACAAATTCTACAGATTACCAAGTGGAGTTTTGGAGAGACCACATTAGTAAAATTTCACAATTCTGTCTCATACAATGCTAAGTAGAGACAGTAGAAAGCGGACTAGGGGATACACACTCTGTTCTTACAACTTTGCAAAAATAGGTGTGTATACGCTCAGGCAGCGGAGGTTTCCTTCCGTACAGCAAAGAAAACCAGTTTCATGTGGGGCTGTCCTTTGGGAAAGAAAGGTGGCTGTAAAACGAGCGCTCAGCAGATGTTCACCCATCCATAAAGGGGGGACCATCCCTTCCCTGGTCTACCTGCTATAATTACAGGGTCTGGGAAGCTCCTTCGCACACACACAGTTCTGAGAAAATGGTTTTCCATTTTTGGCAAAAAGAGTTTCTCCCATTTCTTTAATCTCAGCAAAAGGGAAAAACTCTTGAATTCTTGTTTTCCTTTCCAAATTCCATTGCCAGAGGCTCTGGCCTTTGACCTGGGTGATCGCAAAAGGCAAGGGCCTATACCTGTTCCATATCTCTAAATAGGTGAAGGGTTCTCTGAAATTTGGCTGGGGTGGCAAAGTAGACCACAGGTCTGTTTTGCATATTTTGTTAATACAGGGTTTATGTTGTATTTTTCAAAATGGACCATGTTTCCTTTCATTTTCCCCAAGAGGATCTATAAACACAGAGGAGCTTCTTTTAATGGTCAGAATCAATGAAAAACAGGTTATTTCACAGTTACCTGATCCTGCCGCTGACTTTTCAACTTAGGACTTAAGCTTAAGTGATTGCCTCTTTTTAACAAATTCTCTCCAGAAAGAGAAATCACAAGTAGAAAGGAAGAGTTGAGATGAATATTAAGAGCTTTGCAAGGATCCTGAATTTTGTGTTAGTCAGAGACGTGAGTGCTAGGGCTTGTCCTGCTCTGAACAATGGAAATAAAATCGCATTACTGTTGGGGGACGGTGACCACAGTTGGATTTGTTTTTGTGTTTCCTAGCTTTCTGGGAGAGCTCACCTCCAGGTAAGCCTCTTCACCTTTCTTCTCTGCCTGATTCCTGATTTCCTGGCAAACCTGGGGTCCAAAGCCAGCATCTGGTAAGATCAGGTTTCCAGGCAGTTCTGCTCAGAGGGTTATGAAGTGATACCCACTGCCCTGGGATGCAGCATCTTTAACACCTGGGCTCACAGGTGAGAGGCTGGGGTGGGGGTGGGGGTGGGGGGTTCTTTGAGATGGCTGCTAGGCTTACACCTGGGCAAAGGCACTTGTACAACCGCACCCAGGAAACTGGTGTGCTCAGTGGGGCTGCCTTTTAGATCAGGCACAAAGAAGTGGCAAGTTAAGTGATGATGGCAGGCACGGACCTCACATTTTCCTCACCCCAACCCCAATCATCTCTCCCTCTCCTGCAGCTCATGGCCTGTGGGCACCTGGACCCTGTGGGCACCTGGGGCTGACCAGGGTGGCTTTGTTGTAAACAGGTGTGATTTGACTAAAGGGGTACCCCAGCCAGTGGGATGCAGTGGGTCCTGGGTGAAGCAAGGAGGGACCCTTGTTTTCTTCACCTCTCCCCTAATCTTTCCGTTCGTCATTTGTCCAGATTTCCCTTCTGTCTCCTTCCTGATCCTTTCCTTACTTCTTTTTGTAAAGATCACAAGTCACCCCAAAGCTGTTTAGTTTTTGGAATTCTGTGCCCTCTGCTCACCTCTCTTCTGCTTTTAGCAAGTGACCATGTGCCCTGCCCCACAACACACAGCCCTCCAATAGATTTTTTTAAATTTTATTTTGAAATCAATTCAAACTTACAGGAACAGTTGAAAAAACAATACAAACCCATACACAAAATGCCAGCATACCCCAACCCCCCTACCCCGGTACCCCGATCCACCACCTTCAACATCCTGTCACACCACTATTTCTTTCTTTCCCTCCCTCCCTCCCTCCCTATCATCCATCATCTATTGCTCTGTCTTCTGAACATATGAGAGCAAGCTGCACACATCCTGGAACAAACACTATAATTCACATATGCATTTCCCATGAACAAGAACATTCTTTTTTTTTTTAATTCAGTTTTATTCAAACACGTGCACATAACATACAATCATCCATGGTATACAGTCACCCGTTCACAGTATGATCATCTAGTTATGCGTTCATCACCACAATCTATTTCTGAACATTTTCCCTACATCAGAAAGAATCAGAACAAAAATAAAAAATAAAAATGAAAAAAGAACACCCAAACCATCCCCCCATCCCATCCCATTTGTCATTTAGTTTTTAT
>PVKY010005220.1:0-17815 GCA_004027775.1 Bradypus variegatus
CCCTAATAAAGGAATTTCACTTTACTGGTAAAATCTTTCAAAATAAATGATAATTATTAAGTATTTTAAATGAGCCAGGATACTTAGGAAGCCATGGCTCCAAGCACATAGATATTTAAAGAGCAAAAGAAGTATTGGCATACCATCATCTATGAATTGCTGCTGAAGTGCTCCATTATTATGATGCTTTTTCTTACTTACAGTAACTAAATCCCCCTGGACCAATCTGTATTTCACTAACTTGGTGATTCAGAAGGTCACATTATTATGAGGTCCCATTGTATTTCCACTTCTAATTTCCAAAAGAATTCTTGTATTTATTAGCTTGAAAGCAATATTAAAAGTATGTGATTTTTTTAGAAACTTAGGAGGCTTTATTTCAATATATCCTGTCAGTTCAAATTGTAAACTTCCGGACCAAGTAACATACAGACCAGAAATTTTATGTACTCCAATTTTTTTGGTGTTGTTTTACTGTCAATAGGCTTCTGAACCCATTTTAAAAGAGGAAAAAAATATGATAGCAATATTTTAAAAGTGGTGAAAGTTCAAAAAAGCTCAGGAGACTATGTAAACTATCAATTTTTTCAATAATCTAAAACTATCATTTTGTTTGACTTTTGGCTTCTAGTGCTTTATAAAGATCAACCTAGATACAATGACTTTAAAGTCTATCTAACCTTAAAGGCTAAAGTTCTGTTTTAGGAAAGCAGCATTCTTTCCTTAGATTTTAACTATCATCATTTACAGGAAAATAAATTTGAGACAACCATACAGGGTTAAAATAAAGCCAACTTAAGGAATAATACTAAGTGACTGTATGAAACAGGTCATTTTTCTACTTGAAAGATACTGATGCCACAGTATTTTATCCATTTGTCAGTCTGTAGAAATATCACCTCTCATTTTAGAAAAAGGTGATCAACATGTAAGACAACCAGATCACTACTATCACTGACTAAAATTAGACAAGAGAAAACAGCATCAATGCCAAAATGTAAGGAAATCCAGTGATAAAACAAGAGACCATTATCAGGGCAGGCAATGTGAGGGTAGAGCTCTTTTGCTGTTTTTTCAACTTTATGTTAAAGCTTGGACAGTCTTAAAGCCAAAAATTAAAATATCAAGCATTATAGTTCATATATAGCAAAGTTTTCAGAAACAGAAGAATCTTGTGTTCAGATTTATATCAGATTGTAGATCCTCAAGTGCAGACATGTCCCAATGCAGTGGTTTAACTGAATGCTTGGCTACGTAAAGAAGGTATGACTGAATCATTAATGGATTTGCCAACCTGTTACCACATGACTAATTCAATTCTGGTAAATACAGGGCACTGGAGAGCTCCAACATACTTCAGCAGCTTTGGATAACTTAATTTCATTTATATTTAATCAATTAATTTTAGACTCTCCAAAATCATGTTTTGTTTTGTTTTTAAAAAAAGCTGTATAATATTATAAAAATAAAAAACTTAGTACAATTTCATTAGAGGGAGGGACAGGGTAGGAAGATAAGGGAAGGTTCTTTTATTTTCCATCACTGATTTCACCAGCAAATCTCAAAAACCCAAACCTACATCAAATAATTTAAACAAAGGTGGCATTTCTTCATATGGAATGCAAAATGCACATTCACATACTTACATATACATAAATATATACATATATGTTTCCTTTACAAAGCTTCAAAGGTTGCATTACCAGCACGCAAACCTCTTCTTCCGTGGAAATTCTTAATACTGACAAGGAATGTCTAAAATACTTAGAGACGTATTTCAAGAAAACTGGACACTCTTCTTTTCTTGGCTCTTAGAGAATTTTCCTGCCAAACTTCTACCAATGATCATTTAAAAAAATTTACACCCACATTGGTAATATACATTTAAAACATACTAACAATTAAATGGCCATCCTGGACTTAAGAAAAATGAGGGAAAAAAAGACACCCCACAATAAATCCAAACCCTTAAATGTGGAGTTTAGCTTTTTATATTCTTTTTCAGCCATATAATGTTGCATCACTGTTAAAACAGAAGCAGCACATCATCCAAGATATTTGCAAATTACATGTGTGTCACGTTTCCCAGCTGCTATCTTTAAATGCAATTTGTACTAATCTGAGTTCTAGTTCAAAAGCATCTGGACGATCCTGAGGGTTTGCAGCCAGCATTTCCTTAATCAGTTGTTTCATTCGCCCATTCATTGACTTTTTCTTCACAGGAATGAGAAGTTCCATTTTGGGATTTTCCAGAAGTGCCTCTCCTACAGGCACAATCTCAGTTCCTTGTTTTACATAACTCCCCAAGAGTTCCTTCTTTGTCTCTGTGTCTATGAATGTGATCCTTTCCAGCATGGCCCAGATGATAATCCCCAGAGCAAAGATGTCAGCTTTTGCTGTATAATGTCCCTCCCACACTTCAGGAGCCATGTAGAAATCTGTTCCACATGCTGTGGAAAGGAAACACTTGTTTACACTGACAGGTTCTTCTGGGTTCTGCCCAGAGGCCGAACAAACTTTACTTAAACCAAAATCAGCCACTTTCAGTGTGGGTTCCAAGTCACTGGTATCCAACCTGCTTTGAGAAATCAGGATGTTATCAGGCTTGAGATCTCGGTGGATGATCTGGTTTTTATGCAAGAAAGCCAGGGCACTGCTCAACTGAAGCATGAAGCTGGTATTAGTTTTACGATTGGGTTTCCTGGACAACAGATACTCATTCATATCTCCTCCGTCACAAAAATCCATCACAAACCACAAGTAATAGGCGCTTCTGGGATCAAAGGCAATTTCTCCTTTTAATGAAGTCTCTACAAGCTATAATGAGGAAAAAAACAGATTACAATCATCTGCACAAGTTATACAATTCAGTTATAGAAACTAAATAGAAACTCCACAAATATTCTATTTGGTTAGTGCTTTCATATGGGCATCCTACTTTAAACTTCAGTACTTCAAACTGTCACTTTGTCCCTAATGAATACACACCAAATTTCCAGGCCAAGAGGTAAAAACTTATATATAAATAGCTTTATTTTCACGCATGTCCAACTGGCTGCACATTTTCTGCCATGTGTCAAATGGAGCTGAACTCTATCCATCTAGCTACCAGTTTCACGAAAAGGACAAAGTTTCAGCAGCTAGACCCGGAAGACTGCCAGCTAGGGTATAAACCTCAATTAGGAAATTCTATTCAATGAAATTGTCTGAAAGATACTTCTTATTCATTGCACATAAGCTATCAATATAATCTGTGAACTTGTAGAGAAATGATCAAGGAACAAATAGTAGTTGTAGAAATAAAGTGCCCCTTCAGTCACCAATAAAAGCTGACACCATTACTTCAGAAGCTTGTGCACACAGAATGTAAATATGCTGGCTATCTCTATCACTGGATGGCTTTTTAAAACCAATTTATAAAAATTGAATTTGCATTTTGATATAAAAATTCAAGTCTGAGTTTGGATATTTCCTCCTTGATGCAAGCTGAAAACCCAGAATAAATCACTGTTTTATTTATCATTGTCTAATTATAACTATCATATTTCACTGTCTAATTATAACTATTCTATTAGCTGAAATTAAAAATATTCTTTCACTACACATGAACTAACACTCTAAATTATAGGCATATAAGTGCTTTGAAAACATGTATTGTGTCCTTTTCAGACCTCTAGGTTGACCTAGAAACTCAGAAGGAAAGCTAAAGAATTGTTGAAGAGGGAATGAATTGCCAAGTTTTCACTCAAATCTACTGGCACTTCCTCTTGTCATTTTGGTGGGCAGAAGCAATGAATACTTTTCCAAGCCATCTCGCCCCATGGCAGACTGCAGGAATTGCACTAGTCTACAGGTGTCTCTTTTGCATGTATTGGTGAATCAGAGAAAATGAAAGAATGAGAAAGGTACAAATTGCCAATTATTTACCAGGTGCACTGTTATTTAATATGCTGAGATTAGAGACCAGCACCATGTCTCTTACTTCATTTCTTCCCTTCCCATTTGTCTTTGCTCTTAAAAGCAAACTTTCTAAATAATTGAGCATTCAGAGTCCAAGTATTCCAAGAATGGTTTAGAGTAGGGCCAGAGAGTAAACATAACAGGCTTTGCAAGTTACATAAGGTTTCTGTCCCATATTATTCTTCATTTTTTTTAAACAATTCTTTAAAAATACAGAAAACCACCTTTAGCATCCAGGCCACACAAAGACAGGCTGTGGGCTATAGTTTGCTGGCCCCTGGATGAGAGCTACACAAACAGAGAGCCCAAACTGTTTATTTTCATGTGTAAAGAGGGTATTAGCCATTGATTCTCTTGCCTCAGTCCTTCAAAGGCTTCCCTGTTTTCCTAGGATATACTCCAAGCTCTTTCACCTGGCTATGGACTCTGTGAGCCCTGACCCTTGCTGACCTCTCCAACCTCATCTACAACTCTCCATATACCTTCTTTCAATTCTTAAACACTTCATGCTTTTTGTCTCAGGACCTTTGTATGAACAGTTCTTTCTGCCTGGGAAGTTTTCTTTCTTCTCTTGCTTAACTCCGCTTCATCCTACAAATCTGTTTAACCAGTTATAATTCCTGACCCCAGGATTATGTTGGATTCCCTTTTGTATTTTCCTATACCATCTTGTACTTCTCATTCATGACCCTTATCACAAGCATACAGAGTGGCCATAAAGTTCCTTTGAATGAGAATGAGCCCTCTGCTAATTATTTCTTTTATGTTTTCTATCAGGGGAGGTTTTCAGCTACCAGGAACTAATTTAATGATTCTGAGAACAAGGAGGAATATATTGGGAAAACATGAAGAAAAATTAACATGTTTGCAAAGAATGGAGAAGACCATGCATAGGGACTCTGTGGTCACACTATATATTTGTTTAGTTGTCTTTACTAGATGTAAGTATTGGTTGTGTTCAATAGATGTAAATTCATAAAGTCACAGAAGGCACTTGCCAAATGTGTGTTGATGAATGTCTGGTTAACTAAATAAACCCATTGAAAAAAACAATTTTAATAAAGCTACCCATTACTGAATGCTTCCTATGTGCCAATATTGTATCTGCATCACCTCTAATTTTGACAACTCCATGGAAGGTAGAAATTATTATTACTCTTTTACATGTGAAAAAGATGCAAAGAAAAGTTGGGTTCCTTATCTGAGTCATAAAGCTAACAAAAAGTGCCATGAGTCCAACACAAGTTTGTCAGACTTTAAAAGATGAAAGAGATTCACTAAACTGAAAAGTGCTTAGATACAAAATCACTGAATCAAGTCTGGTAGTACTTTACATCTATAAAGCTTTGAAACACAATAATGCTAGTGAATATAATGGTTACTGGATCAGGACTCAAGGATACTGTTAGCACTAAATCATATGTTTAACATGTCTTTGCTTTGTTAGTCCAAAAGAGATTGGGTATTTTAATCTCTAAAATTCAAGGCAAAGTTCAGCAAGGTTCTATCCATTTTTAAGAGGGAATGTGGTAAGAATGTTTCCAATATTTTCTGATATCAGCACAACTCACATAATAAGCACTTTTAGAAAAGTAAATAATAAATGAATAGAAGCTAAATGGTTGTTTTATATTTACTGTCTTGAGAGAAAACTTCAGAGCATAGAGTGCTAAACTGCAATATAAATTAAGTTCTCAAAATTAATATTTTGTTAACCATACAATGAAACTTGCAATTTTCTAAATGCACAGATAAACGTGTGTTGTTTTTTTTCCCCTAGTCCAAAAGCTGTTGTTTTAAAAACAGATTTTGTATCCTGATGGTAAATTCTGAATTTAGACAGACTCAAGGAAAGTTGTTTCCTCTTCCAAGAATGACTGGCCTTAAGAAATTTTGCTGCGTCCTTTTACTATGTCTTAACTAACTTTGATATTCAGTGAGTATTGAGCTATCAGTGATTTTAATCCATGGCAGAAGCAAACCTAAAAAGAAAGCTTTTCTGTTTTCCTATGTTAATGCTTTCTCTAAGTTTATAAAAGAGTAATTTGAAGGCAAGATAGCTGAGTAGTTAAGAGAGCATGAACTTGAGCTATCACATAGACCTAGGTTCAATTCCTAGTTCTGCCACTTGCTAGCTATATGACTTTGGATAAAGCCATTATCTCTTCTGAATTTCAGTTTCTCCTCATTTGTAGTGAGGATAACAGTACTTTCTCTTATAGGGTTGTTCGGAGCAACTGCCTTATAAAGCACTCAGCACAGCCATGGAACAGAGTAGGAACACAAATGTTAGCTATTAGCACTGTTAGTAATATTCAGGTGCCAAGCCACATGCTTCATGAAAATTAACTGGGACTGCATGGTGAAGAAACCACATAACCCTCTGAAACAGCAGAGGCTGATGTTCAAATAAGTGATCTATAAAAGATTCCCAATTACCTATAGGTGCTGCTATTGGTTGTGGAGTTTTTTCTGTTCTTCTATCTTCAGTTCCAAAAAAAGTGATTTCAAAGAAGTGAACTTATTAGACTCTAGTCTTGAGCATGTCTCTAGCAACCGTCTTGTCCCATTCCTATGCAGACTGGCAAGTACCATGGTATAACAGGTGGCTTATGTTATTTTTAGGTATTTGCATCACAGGTTTAAATCAAACCTTGCTTTAAAGCAAACATCTACTCAATTCTTGGCAAACCCCCATTGACTCCCAATTATATAAACACCTGCATTTAAAGGGAGGAGTTCATTCCTCTTCTTGCTGACCACTGCTATATTCAAATTACTTGTATTTCCCACTGAGCCACACATACCTGTAGATAAAGGGAAGAATTAGAACCATGGGACATCTTCTGCACCATCCCATCTTTTTGTAGGATGCATTCCTCCAAGTGAATCACATTTGGATGTTGGCTCTTAATACTGCTTAGTGCCCAGAACTCACGAAGGGCTAGTTCAACATTTTCAGGTGCATGACACCGAATTTTCTTCACTGCTACTCGTGCAGAGGTCTTCCTGATGACTGCTTCATACACAACACCGTAACTACCTCGGCCTACCTCCCGTATTAGATCGTACTTTGGCTGGCTACTCACCATCTTCAAGGTCGACGTTTCTGGAAAAATCAACAAATGCTGCGTTGAAATTAGGAATACCTAATGGCTTACATTTTTTTCTAATGTATGATTTAGTTATCATGGCTCACCATCTTCAGTGCTTGAAAAATATTTGTATACCTTGGGCAAATGTAAATATTTTAACAATAACAACAATGATAAAGCTAACACCATTATATAGTACTTCCACATTATCAGGAACTGTTTCAAGCACTTTATAATTTTAAATTCATTTAATCCTCCAAACAATCTTATGAGGTAGGTACTATTATGGTCATTTTATAGATGACCATAAACTAAAGTACAGAGAGGTTAAGTAACTTGCTCAAGGTAAAACAGCTTGTAACGGTGTTTTAGGAAACCAGGCCATCTATCTGGCTCCAATGTCCATGATTTTAACTCTGACACTATATTGCTTCTTATGTGAACTGCTTCAAAATGTCACTGTTAAACCAAAAAAATTCAGTCTTTATTTACTGATTATGAGAAAACAAACAAGACCCCAGCTTCTCCTGAAGGTTATACACACACATAAAAGGTCATAACAACAGCAAAAATTAAAAATAAAAAAAAAAGCAAAACAAATAAACCTCATTTAGAAATGCAAACACCTGGCTTATGCTTAAGGACTGAAAGAGAACCAAACCATGAAAATGTTTCGTTGCTTTTATTCTTTAAAAGTAAATGGCAAAGGGGAGTGAATCTCCCTGAAGACATGGGACATGATCCCAAGAATGTGCCTGGTCCTGGTATCGAGGGGTTGAAAAAACCTTCTTGACCAAAAAGGGGAAAAGAAAGGTAACAAAATAAGGTAACAGGGGCTAAGGGATTTCAAATAGAGTCAAGAGGCTATCCTGGAGGTTACTCTTATGTAAGCTCCAGCTAGATATCCTAAATGGCTGGTTATGCCAAGCCCTAACCAATAGTAGTCCTGAAATACCTAGGTCCCTATCTGAGACTATTTTAAATAAAGTTTCACTCACTAGGTATATTTTTCAGACACTTAAATCCCCCAGAGTGTTCGTATGCCAGTCAAGTCGTAAAACACAGAGGCAACAGCCTTTTTAAGAACATTGACCTGATGCAGCCTCCTTCTCCATAACGTCAACACCCCTTTTTCAATATGAACAAGTTAGGGTGCTCACTGCCTAGATACCCCTGAAGATCAAAAGAGTGATTAAATGAGTGGAAGGGGTAGCAACAGACAAGACAGAATTTAACAAAGGATTATGAATACCAAATTGTTATATAAATATAAACATAAATAAATCTACATATATTAGATGCTGGGGTATAGAGTATTAGAATAGCTAGAAGGAAATAACTGAAATGGTGGATCTGTAACCTATAACATTCTTTGAAATTTGCTCTATAGTTACTCATTAAATTGTACTTTGAAAGTTATCACCTTTCTGTATATGTTATATATCAAAATAAATTACTGAAATTGTGAACTGTAACCCATAACATTCTTTGAAATTTTCTTACTTGTTAAATCGTACTTTGAAAGTTATCAGCTTTCTGTATATATGTTAAGTTTCACAATAAAAAAATGTATTAAAAAAAAGTAAATGGCCAAACTATGTATATTTGTATTTTAATTTTGTGTTGTTTCCTTTTTTCTTGATAAATAAGTGGAAATAAAATTTGTGGAGAAAAAAATTTTCCTTTAAATAGAAAGTAAGCTACTTTGATTACAGGTACCTTTTTGTTGTCATTTAACAATAGTTAATTTAATTCTAGGCCATTTTTGGCAACAAAAACCGCCCTACATATGAAGGGGCTCTTTGACAGTTGTTTGGAATTCAACTTGATAAATCATTTAAAGGCAGAAGCAAAGGCTCTGCGCCGAAATGCTCATGTGTTGAATCAAGAAAGTCTCAAGTGTGCCTCCCCACACCCCAACGAATTTCAAGATTCTAACGGGCTTCAGGAACCTATTCTCAGTTGTAGCCTGCCACGAAGCGTGAAAAAAGTAACATGAGATTGTACAATCTCTACATTGTACAGTTCGGGGGGACAAAAGCTACTGACCCTAGAATCTGAGAAACTGCAAACTGCCACTTTAAGCCCGTAGGAGAGACTTAAAAAAGAAAACGAAAGCTTCTGCGTTTGCTTCTCAGCCCACTTCCTCTAACTGGTCACCCACTCTTCAAATTCCTACTGTTATTTCCCAGCATCTGTTGATTTCCTGCCACTGAAGCCTCTGTCCCAACTACACAGAAGACATTCTTGCCTGCTCTACCTGGATCGCCAATTACCATCCATCTCAAAGTGGCTCGTTTCTCTGAAGCAGTCCTACATCCCCTTCAGCTTGGTATAATCCCCGTAGGAAAGAGCACCGTCCTGAATGAGGGGGAGGGAGGGTGTTTATGACATCCTTTGAGATTTTGGCTCACCACGGCGGTGCATCCCGTGCGAGCCTAAGTGACTTGTGATGGCACTGCCCGGGGCCCGCAGGCCTGCTGGACTAACACAGCGCCCAGGTGTGGGCCGGCCAGGTCACACACCTGCCCGGGGCTGGGAAGGGCCAGGTCGGGACAGAAGTGTTCCCGGACGCGGCGGCTCAGGGCCGCGCTCATTGGCCAAATATCAGGCCCTCCCCCTCCGTGGCTGCCACCAGATGAAAGCCCGAGGGGATGTTCCTGAGGCCTTTCGCCCTGAGGAGCGAGTCCCGCAGCTGCCTCGACTCCTCAGAGCTGGGAGCTGAGGACCGGGGCCTGGGGAGGAGGCCGCAACTGGAGCCGGCGGCCTGAGGGACGAGGGGCCAGGCAGAGGCCTGAGAAACACCGGGCCTTCCCCAAGATGACTTCGCTGACAGGTTTATGACAGGTCTCCTGGAGAGAGAGGTAAATGCAGAGTCGTCGGCTCTGCAGCAGGGCCTCTCTGCCACGCCGAAGGGCCGGATTTACCTCAGGGTAGCCGCCGCCGCTTCTCCCTCTCATGGGCTCTGCAAGCCGCCATTATCGGGCCTCCAGTCACAGGCCGGCGCGCGCCCCCGTGGTGCGCGCGGACACACCCCCTTAGCGTTCGGCCCCGCCCCCCTCCGGCTTTCCGTAACGCAAGCCAGGAAGGCGACCGTTCCCTCTTATTGGGCGCGCGCCCGGGGTTCCTCTGCCTCCACCTCGCTCAGTGGTGGGTGGTGTGCGCGCTCTGGGACGCACCATTTGCGTCCCTCCCCGAAGGGGTGGCCGGGCTTGGGAAGGGGCGGCTACTCCAAGCCTGGGGTTCGGTCGCCCTCCAACCGCTGCAGGCGCGCATGGCCCGCGGCCTGGGGGATTGTTTGCTGCAGCAGGTTTGGATCCGAGGAGGCGCGCGCCCGGCCGCGGCCTCCCCTCCCCCTCCCGCCCCCCTTCCGACCTACCGAGCTGCGAGCAGGTGTGCGGGGGGCGCTGGACTGGGACGCCTGGTACATCTTCCGCGCGGGCCTGGGATGCGTGCGGGCCGCGGAGCTCTTGGGCCGGCCTTCGGAGAGGCGCGGCCCGAGGTAGGAGGCCTGGCGTCCGCCCCGCCGGGAGGGAGGTTGCGCCTTTTGTCACAGTCACTGAGCCATGTTTGCGGGCGACGCAGCTGCTGAGGCGGCGGTGGCGGCGCGGGGCTGGGTGCGATCATCTGGGAAGGCGCCGTCCCCTGCCCCGTCGGCGCGGTGGTATCTCCCTTAAAGAAGCCGGTGCCTCATTGTTCCCTGACGGCGGCCGCGGGGAGTCGGGAGCGCCAGGCCCGAAGCCGGGAAGGAGGGGACGGCGGCGCCAGCACCTGGCTGCTGGAGAATCGGGATCCAGCCAGCGCGCGGGGAGAGGCGACGGTCAGAGCCGGACGGAGCCGGGATTGACACCTGAGACAGCCTTTCTCTTGGGGCCCGGCTGTGAGTGGGCGCCTCGGCTGTCCGAGTCGTTCGGGTACACAACAGTCGTCCATCAGATCCCGGCCTGAAAGCCAGCCTGGGACTAACACTCAGAGACCGGGACCAATCGGTCATTCAATTAGTTACGCAGAGCAATAGGCATCAGCCAGAAACGTACATTCCTTCATCGGTTTATTCTGCATATTTGTCAATAGGGTTCTTGTTCCGCGTCGGAGCGCTGTACAGGCATGATGTACAAAGAATCCCTGTCCTTGCTTTCAAGGATCAACCAATTACCCATTTTATTTTCTCGCCCCCATTTATAGACCACCTACTGAGAGTCTGGGACTGAGTATTATCTCGCTTAATCCTAACCAAAACCCATAGGGTAGGCTTTATTACTAACCATGTTTTTACAGGTGAGGAATAGAGCTCTCTCTCATTTGACGGAAAGGTGGCTGGCTGTTTTGGAATGTGGCTGCCTTGAATACCCTCTCCTTTGGGTACCTTAAATACACCCCCTCCTACTGCCTGTAATCTGTTCAGACTTGTGTCCTGAGCGTTGTGTGTCAGTTACCCGCTGTCTGCCAGGAATACTGACTCGTTCCTGCCCTTGAAAGTGGTAGAAAATCCGGAAGGCTGGGTCGGTTATTTGATCAAAGTCAGGGAAAGGGTCAGAAGAAATCACTTTTGGTCAGAGGAGCTTTTCCATCCTTTTGTCTCAGTCATAAAATTTCAGGAGCTCATCCTGTTCTCTCAAGCTGGCTGCAGAACAGAAAGTCCCCTCTTTCCTCCCAAAGATAGGTGGATTCAGGTTTTGTAGAGCCTAAAGCTTAATTTCCATTGACCTCTTTAGGAAAAAGATTATAAAATGGCTCTGTGAACACATTGTGGGGGCCTTGGAAGGGGATCCCTGTAAATGAGGGACCCTGAAGTTTAAGCTTCATTAGCATCAGGGTAAATCTGCCCTTGCTTACCACATTATATCATTTGTTTGCCCATAGGACTTTACTAGACTAAGTTTCTGGAGAAAGGAACCTTTGAGTTTTATCTCTGCAGCTTCAATCTGATACAGTATCAAAATATGCCTGAAGATAGCAGTCTCATACATTGCTGGTGGAAAGGCAAAATGATGCAGCTCTTGTCAAGGGAACCTGGCAATGTGTAGCCACATTCCATGTGTTTTTACTTTCTGACCCAGTAACCTAGGTTAAATCCCAGACTTCCAAAAATTTATCCTAGTAATGGCAAAAATACAAAAAGCTGTTGCACAAGGCTATTCGTTATGGCATTTTTTTTCAGGTTTAATTCACTTTATTTTTCTTGTATAAAACCCTACATGGTGCTCACAGCGAGGTCCTGTGTCCTCTGCACTGCAACCCTTGTGTGGGTCTTTACAAGATGGTTTGTGAATTCCTGGTAGGGAGACTTGGGAACACGATGTCTTTCCAGAGGTTAGGGGTGAGATAGCGGTAAGTCTTAGAGATCAAAGGTGGCCTTGGCAAAGTGGCCCAGGGTGGCTGTACAGCCCCTGTCTGAGGTGTAGCAGTCTTCAATACCATCTGTCAGCAACAGCTGCTTGGGCACAAGGGCAGCAACACAGTGGCAGCATCCTGTCACTTTGCAAGAGATGCTCTGGGCCTGCCACCTTGTTCCCCCAGTTGTCTTGCTTCAGAGGGACAACAGAGAGCTTGACCAGGGTAATGGCCTTGCAGATGGCAGCAGCTACCTCCTTGGCACACTTAACAGACAGACTGACATGGCCATTGTAGTCCCCAATGGCAACAAAAACCTTGAACCTGATTCACTGGCCAGCTCTGGTCTGCTTTTGCACAGGCATAATTTTCAAAATTTTGGGATGTCCCCAGGATAAAGTCAATGATCTCAGACTTCTTGATTGGCAGAGAGAAGAGACACATCTCCAGGGACTTGATCTTCATTTCCTTGACCAGGTGGTCCAGCTTGGTGACAGGGAGTCACTCCTTGTCCTTGTCCTTGCCCCCCTGAGCTTCCCAGACACGAACCTCAACCCATCCCTGCAGTACCAGCATTATCCACCATTTGGTGTTTTCTTGAAGATGCAGCATGGCCCTTTGCAGCAGCAGCTTTGAAACTACCCAATAAATGATAGTACACAGTATGGAGTACTATGCAGCTGTAGAAAGAAATGTAGCTCTATACTAATATGGTGTGCTTTCCATATACATTTAAGTGAAATATGCAAGGTGTTGCATGGTATTTATAGTGTCCTATCTTCTGTGTAAGTAATGAAGAGATCTAAATATGTATATCTAATTGTTTATATTAAAAAAAAACGATGGAAGAATAAGCCCCAAACTTCTAAAAATGGTTGTCTATTTGGACTAAGAGGACAAGGATGGAAGTGAGACTTCTGTGAATGTACCTGTGCTGATTTGAATGTATTATGTCCCCTAGAAAAAGCCATATTCTTTGATGCAGTCTTGTGGGGCAGACATATTAGTGGGTATTAAGTTGGAACATTTGGATTAGGTTGTTTGCATGGAAATGCACCCCACCCAACTGTAGATGATAACTCTGATGAGATATTTTCGTGGAGGCATGGCCCCACCCATTAAGAGTGGGCCTTGATCAGTGGAGCCGTATAAATGAGCTCACAGGCAGACAGAACTCAGTGCAGCTGTGAGTGACATTTTGAAGAGGAGCTATAGCCAAGAGGAACACTAAAGAAAGCACAGGAGCTGCAGATGAGAGACAGTTTGAAAACGGCTGTTGAAAGCAGACTCTTGCTCTGGAGAAGCTAAGAGAGGGAAAATACCCCACGTCCAACTAAGAGTGACGTTTTTGAGGAACTGCAGCCTAGAGAGGAACATCCTGGGAGAAAGCCATTCTGAAACCAGAACTTTGGAGCAGACGCCAGCCACATGCCTTCCCAGCTAACAGAGGTTTTCTGGACACCACTGGCCATCCTCCAGTAAAGGTACCCAATTTGGAGCAGAGGGCAGCCATGTGTCTTCCCAGCTAACGGAGGTTTTCCAGACACCATTGGCCATCCTCCAGTGATGGTACCCAATTGCTGATGTGTTACCTTGGACACTTTATGGCCTTAAGACTAACTGTGTAACCAAATAAACCCCCTTTTATAAAAGCCAATCCATTCCTGGTGTTTTGCATTCTGGCAGTATTAGCAAACTAGAACAGTACTTTATTATAAAATTATTTTGGAACCTTGTAAATATATTGCATATTTAGAAAACCAAGTTCAAAAGCACTCTCTAAAAATTAAAAACAAATAGAAACAAATGAACCATCTGTATGTCAGGTTGGTGGCATGACTGCAGAGAAAATCATTTCAAATGCCTCCTTAAGCATTTTGACTGTAGCTCTCTAATGGAATGAATTCTAAGGATAGCTAGAATTACATAGAACTATTAAACTGCACTCATTAGTCTTATTGTTAGTAGTAATTTCAGTATTGGTTTTTTTTTACTATTATTGGTATATTGTAGATAAAGCAAATAGGTAACTATGTTAATGGCATTAGGAACTAAGATTTTCAGCATGTGAGATGATTCACAAATATAAAATAGAAGTTTAAGATAATCTTAGATCCGAGTTAAATAGCAATAAGAAGTATATATTTTTTTCTTAAGAAGTATATTTCCTAGCTCTGTCCACTGAAAAGACCTGAAAGCAATGACCAACCCAGTAGTAATGAGCATCTACTGCATAGATTTGGTCTTGAATACTATTTTCTTAAAAAAAAAAAATTTAAAATAAAATCAAGGTTCTTTTGACAAATGTCCGATTCCAGATCTTCGGCAGGAAAGATGAGCTTGGGACATTTTGTACTTGAGAGCCAGGAAGCAAATCAAAGACCCCTGGGGTTATATCAAAGGGACTCTCACCCCAAAGATAAAATAATTTGAGCATTAAAAAAAAGACAATTTCAACAGATTAAAACACATCAAATATACAAAAGTCCCATTAATTTGTGGAACTTAAGAAAAATGATACATTCTTTTGTCCCAATTGGAGTTTTATAGAAAACCACCTTGTTACTTTGAACATTGATAAATAAAGGGAAATAAACATTTTTACAGTCTTTCCTTATTAATTGTATGTCAGGTAACCAAATAGTAGATAAGAAAAAGTTTGTTTTTATGGAAGAATCTTAACTAATAAATGCAGAAGGGTTGATAAGATTAGAAAAGCACAATTTTATAACCCCTAATGAAATAATGAGTTTAGGCAGGGATCATAAAATGATATTAAACAAGTTGGTAAAAAGTTGTTTGGGAACTTTGTAATGGAGAGCTGAGGCTAATACTGCCGGAGCCCATTGACTGATCTTAAAAATAGCAAAGAGGGAGCTACAGTGCTCCTTACGAAATATTTTTGCCTAAAAAAAAAAGAAAGAGTCTAAGCCTAATCAAGCCTCTAAATCTAATTACCGGTTTATAGAAACGTGGGACATTCTATAGGACAATGACATGATTTCTCTAACAAATTTATGGTATGGCAATAAAAAAGGGAGATGGAATATTAAAGTATAAAACTTAAGAGACTTAGTCAAATGCCAGTAACCTTGTTTGGATTCTGACCCTAAACTAGCTGTCAAAAGGCATCTTCATTACAGTCAGAGAAATTTGAACATGAACTGGTAGGTTAAATTAAGAAATTATTGTTCTTTATGTTAGGTGTGATAGACATAGTGCTTGTGAAAATCAAAGTCCTTTTCAATTAGAGCTGCACCTTGAAATATTATGAATGAAATGAAATGAGATCTGGGCTGTATTTTAAAATACTCCCAAGCAGCAGTAAACAAAGGGGAACATGAAACAAGATTGGCGACGTGTTGATACTGATTGAAACCTGGTGCTGGGTACAATGGGTTTATTATACTGTTCTACTTTTGTGTATATTTGAAATGTTTCATAATGAAAAGTTAAGCAAGCATGCTCAAAAAAAAGAACTGAATGCCTTGGACAGGTGGGAACTTAGATGTAGCAATCCTGCCTCCTGGTGGTAGGCTCCATTTGTGCAGCTGCTGCCCCAGCCTAAAGCAGGTCTGAATTCCCAGACCTGTGAAGTCATGTCAATTAAGACACTAGAACGAAGTGGACAGTGCTAGCATAACATTTACAGCTGAGGAATCTGAATTCAGAGGGATTCAGAAATTCTCATTTCTAATAAATCATTGATGGAGCCAAGCCTTCAACCAAGGACTTTGGACTTCAGCTCCCAAGCCTCATGATTTACTACACTTCTGGACCTTATTTTTCCCATTTGAACAAAGGAGTCACATGGCAAGAGGCAAATGAGGAAGCCCCTAATTAAGATGGGCCCATAGGAAGCAGGTTATCAGGGAGCAATTTCACCTGTAAACTATAGTAAACTGTAAATAAATAAGCATAAATACATTATATAAATACAAATGTAAATAAACAATAGGTAATATTCATATTACCTCTTGTGCCAGGAACTGAGTAAAGTGCTATTTATTCATTATCTCATTTCGTCTGTACAATTATCCTGTGAGGTATATACTATTATTATTCCCCTTTTACAATTAAGGAAACAGCTTCTGAGGGGTGAAGGGACTTGTTCAAAGTCACACAGGTAGGAAATGTCAGAACTGGGACTTGAACCCAGGTCTGACTACAATTCATGTGTGTGTGTGCTTTTTTTTTTTTAATTAATGTGTTGCGATGTAATTTACATATAGTGAAATGCTCCTATCTTAAGTATATAATGCCTGTGTTTTTATCCTCTAGTACTGCTATATACTGCTTATCCCACTTCAGCATGAAGGCACTTATTTTTTTTCTTGATAGTTCATTATTTTTTCTGAGTAGGGATGGGAATCATGGAAGAAAAGAAAATGGTCAAGAAAGAGAAGATGGGCAGATAAAGGCAAACTTCACAGTTCTACCAGGAGCTGACCATGCCTCAGATGATTTTCTTTTCTTGTAGGAAGAGGTGGTGCCTCATTGTCTTACCTCCTCTCTTGTAGAAGGATTGCCATTATGCCTTCTAGCTAGTTAAACACACAGTTAAATCAGTGCTTTTTAACTGGGATGATTTTGTCTCCCAGGGGACACTTGGCAATGTGTGGAGACATTTTTGGTTGTCACAGATGGGAAGGTCAGTGCTAAAGGAATCTAGTAGATTGAGGTCAGGGATGCTGCTAAACATTTTATGGTGCACAGAACAGCCTCCTATAGCACAGAATTATCCAGCCCAAAATGTCAATAGTGAAGAAGCTGAGATACTCCTTGTATACGTATAAATAGTAGACTTGCTATGCAAATGTAGCTTCAAGGCAAGTCCCTTAGTCACCCTTCCCATCAGATTGCTGCCCCTAAATTCCTCTGTAGAAATTCTGGAGCCCTCAGTGATGCTTTATCAGGGGCCTAGTACTCTCTGAAGTATAGGGACTAGGATGGCATTTAAATTGAGACTCGAAAGATGAATGAGAGTGAGGCTAAAATGAGACATGTGGACACTCCTTCAAAGCAATGTTCTTTGAATATTTGTTCAAGGATTATTTAGAGCAGGGGGCGAGTTTGGGGAAAGGGCAGATGTGGGAATTCTGTGGATAAAAAACTTGTAAACTCAGCTTCTGCTTCAACATGCGTATAGGCAGAAGACTGTCTAAACTCCTATCGAAGACGATGGGAATGTCTTGCTTTGCTACGCTATGATCTTGCACGTAGTACATTCCACTCCCAAGGCCAGGCTTATCTGTTGTCTACTTGCCCTTCGATCTTTGTGTCATAAAGGTCAAAACGTCCTGCTTCCCCTCCTGCCTCCCTAAACAGTCTTGAGTGCCAGCATATCTCCCTACCCCGAAAATCTCAATAAAAACCGAGATGAGAATTGCTGAGGAGGACACTCTCCCTTGAGTTGTTCTCACTCT
>PVKY010005221.1:0-17818 GCA_004027775.1 Bradypus variegatus
GTTGAACACCAGCTGCACACAGAGCCAGGCTCCCAAGAATCCAATGTGACTAATCAAAATCTGTAATCAGTGATCAGCTTGTCCACCCCTGGTCTTGGGAAAGAGGATTTTTATGTCCCTTTCATATACTAGCAAATTAGCTAGGAGCTGGACCACATGGTGCGCTGCCGTGAGAGTAGGGGATGGGCGCCAGTAACAGTCACATGGAGGGACTGATTTACTGTTCTTTATAATAATTTACCAGTCTATTACTCCAAGCTCTTCCCTGTATGCTATACAGTTTTCTACTGGCTTCATAGTTTCAAAATAGTTATTTCAGACAATTCCTGCACGTTTAATAGTTGTTCTGGTGGAAGGACTGAAACCTGGAGCTCCCTGCTCTGTCATCTTTCCACAATTCTCCCTCTGGTATTTAAAAAAGAAAAAACAAACAAACAAACAAAAAAAGTTTTCTCCATAATTAAGGATTTCCAGTGTCTTAATTATTCTATTTACATAATGATCTCTACTTTCCTCTCAGTAGTTATTATTCTTGGAGCCCCTGAATTTACCATTCTAATTAGATTAATTGCAATAAAAAGCAATAGATTTAGACCTTTGAAGCATAGCTGTCACATTGTGCGTGTGTGTTTGTGTGTATGTGTGTGTGTGTATGTTTTGTCAGTCTCCTGAATTATTTCCACTCTTTTTTCAATATTATGACTTTATTCCTTGAATTTCTTTTGTTTCAGGTGGAATAAATTCTCAAGTTTCTTTTTTTTTCTTCACAGAAACTAAAGCATTATGGGAGCTAGATTTTTAAGTCTTTAAACATTTGAATATTATTTTATTTCACTTCCGCATTGATCTGATTATAAAATTGTATGTCCCAGTGTTGATGTGCAATTTGATTTCAATCTCTTCATTATTATTTTGAAAGTAAACTTTCTCTACAATCTCATGATTACCATTTTTTTAATTATTTTGAAATTTTACATATTTAGGTATATGAACTTTCTTAATTTTTCCTTTTTGTCACTTAATGAGGCCTTAAATTATGAAAAATCAAATCTTTCCTCAGATTAGGCGCTTTTAAATTTGTCATTTATCATATATTTCATGATTCTTTCCCTTCATAATAATTTTCTTTTGGAATAACCATTAATACACATATTAAACTCTCTTGATATAGTGCACATCCTTAAATTTTCTTAAATAATTTTATTATTTTATAGATCTATTTATTGTTTTTGCATTACATCCCAGCTATTTCCTTTACTTTATCTTCTAGATCACCAATTGGGCCTTTAGATACATCCTTTCAAATATTTAGCACTTTAATTAAATCCTGTATTTAAACAAATGCATTTTTTTATTTCAAATAATGTTTCTCCATTAATTGTCCTTTATTTATAGAAACTTGCTCTTGAAATATATATAATATATCCTAAGTATCTCTATTAATTATTAATTTTTAATTTGTCTTTAATTTAACACATTTTTTCTGTCTACAAATACTGAGCATTCATCCACTTTACCATAGGTAAACCTTTAATTAATTCACTTGATGATTGACCTAAGGCCCATTCTTACTCTTATTTTGATGACTCCATGTTTGAAATTGCATTCAGAGATAGTTTTTATATCAATAGTTATCCTTCATATAGTACAATGTTCCAGGCACCTCTTCCAAAGCTCCCTGCATGTTAATATGTTGAACACTTCTGTTAAAACAGAGGCTTTGAAAAGCTTGACAAGTTACTCAGGCCACAGAACAAATGAGGGATAGAGCCAAAATTCAAACACTGACACTTGCATTCCAGTCTTGTTGGTTATAGTCATTACACTATACCATGTCTTTTAGAATATTTCTTTTAAGTTTCTGTTACTAGAAATATCCCTGATGAGAAAAGGAGAGATCATGTAACAAATGAGAGTAAGTCACAGAACATTTATATAGGAAATTCTTTATGTGAATTTTGATTATGCATGTATAAGAGATGACACAGTATTAAGCTCATAAAATTATCATATAAAGGCTAGAAGTTGAGCACTCATATTATCTTTTATTTTTAAGTTAAAAGATGTGCTTTGTGTATATTATTATTATTATTAAAAATACTAAACTTAGATTATTTTTAAATTTGTGAGAAATAGAAAATTGAAAGGGTTTAATGACAACATTATCAAACATAATGGTTACACTTAAAATATAAACACTAGTCCAATACAAACATGAAATAATGAAATTCAGTTAAAAGAATCTGTTAAATAATACTATATTTGAAGATTAGAGACTCAAGAATATTTGTGCTTTCTATGTGTCCTCCAACTGGACACAGATATTGAAACTTAAATACTGCAATAAGAGCATGCCAAACTCCCTAGTAAAGATTTGTCATAAATTAAGTAAACAAGCTATTAGGCTAATAATAGAACTGCTGACACTGGCACAATCTCTTAAGTTATAAATAACTGTCAAGAAATCCACTGGAAATGCCAGTCTTCATTGTTAAGAAAGATATGACACCTCAACTCCTATTTTGTTACTTCTACTTCTTCCCATTCAAGGGCATTAAAACAGTTTCAATACAATTACTGAATTAGATGTGTGAAAAGCGTTCAGTAACTTGATGTTGATGGAAAAGTTTAAGCCTGGAAAAGTATAATTTTGGACTTAATTAAATGTGACAAGATTTGGGGGGGATTGTGACAAGCAGTGATATGATTTTACGAAAGTGTCATATGCTTACTGTCTTCTCTGACATCTTGGGAGTGAAAAATTAGCCTGGGGCAGCTATATTTATAAAGCTACCTGTAAAGAGAAAAATGGTGGACTTTTGCCAATAGTATTAATGGTGGAATGAAATGATATGCATGCTGCCTAGAAAGGAGAGAGCAAGGAAGAAAAGCAATCCACGCAATAATTTTAAGAGTACATTATAAGCTGCGATACATTAAAAAGTTATGAGGCAAAGACAACTAAATGAAAACTTCTTCAAATTCAGAAATGTAACAAGTACCTAAGTAACAATCACTGGTTCTACCCGTACTTTCAGATTCTTATCTAAAATAGATTTGGATGAGATTAATTCATGCACTGCTACATTTTCCCTATAAAAACACTACTAATAATTCTGGGAAATATTATCAGCATCATATTTTAATTTTGTGTTTTCTGGAGACTTCTATATTCTGTTAAGATATTAAGCTTGAAATAGAAAAAATTTCCTCCATAAATGACTGGAAAAGCAAAAATAATAATAATAATAATAAAATTTAAAAAAATAAAATTATTTGAAGGCTTTGGAGAATTACTGAAGCAACCAGGACTTCAGAAGCCAGGATCCCAAAGAAGAGACATCACAAAGAAAGAAGCAGAAATGCTGAGCTTCACACTAAAAGAAATTTAAGGAAATTATTCAGAAAGAGAAATCATACCACACAAAAACAGAAATTCAAAAAGGAATGAAGAGTAAGAGGAAGTATCACCGTCTTTCCCCATTCATCTCTTCTTCCGCCTTTCCTATTTTGTAGTGCGATCTTATGATTCACATAACCTAATGTACTGAATCTATCCTGAACTTAAGAAACCTCTTTCCAACGGCCAATAATATCTTTTCACCAGAATATCCTGTCCAAAATCAGATTCATAATCTTCTGAATGTTTCCTGTTCACCTGAAGCCTCATATAATTTAAAGACAGTAACATTCGTTAATACATCTATCAGACATAGTTTTACTCTCTTCAACCCCATGTATATAAGGATTGTGAGATTTATCTAGTCCCATACCTTCCATTTGCATGATCATAGTGCTCACAGGATTTCTCACCATACACATTTTAATATTCTGATGCTCTCCTTGTTCCATTTCCTCTCCTAGCAGTAGTAGTATTCACATTGTCACCAGTTATTTTCTGAGCACAGATCTGATTATGTCTCTTACCTAATTAAAATGTAGGGGTTTTCTCATTTCCCACATTCTAACATAGACATTTGTCACTGTAGAATTTAAAGCCATTTATAATGTGGCACACACAAACTGGCCAGTCTCTTTACTGGTCAGTGCCTCCATCCATCCTAGTTCCAGCCATACCAGATGGCTTACAGTCACTTGAATGTATCAATTACTACCATCCCCTACACCTTTACACACTATCCCTCTACTTTATATACATTTTTATTTTTACTATTCTTGCTTGTAAATTTTTATTCAGTTTTTTATCTAAGACCCAGCAAAAAAAGTCTTCATTTTTTTTGCTGAATTGTACCCAAACTAATTCTGCTCATTTCCTCTCTCCTATTCAGAGAGAATCAATTTCTCCATCTAAATTCTATTGGGATGCTTCACAGAAATTGTGAGGGATACTAGAAAGATAATCAGAGTCTTAACAGTCAAAGAGAACTTAGTTTCAATCCTATGCCTCCATTTTCCAGTTATATAACCTTGGACAAGGCATTTATCCATTTGTGGAACTGATGCCTTCCTCTATAATCATGAGAATTTTATCTTTCAGAATGGCTAGAAAGATTGAAAGCCAACAAAGAGTATAAAATATAAGTTGTTAAAATTTTATTTCATTTAATATAAATAATAATATTCATAATAATAAACTAAACTATATTCAGAACTTGCTAATGCACCATATCTTATTAAAATATATTGACAATCTATGAAAGCACCATGCATTATTCTAAATATTATATATTTAATTATTCTTTTAACCCTTAAAGCAGCCATTTAAATTTGATGATACTGTTACCCTCAATTCACATATGAGAAATTCGAGACTGTTATCCTCAGTTTATGTATGAGAAATCAGAGACCTGCCTGATACCAAAGAGCTGGTAAGTGATCTAGCCAGGATTTGAACTCAGGCAAGCTGAATCCAGCCAGGGCCCTATCTGGCTAATAAATGCAACCTTAAAACATCCTTGATGTCTGTGGAATTTCCTTAGAAACTTCCCCCTCTCTCCTTGGCCATTAGCTGATTCTGGCCCTTCTATCAGATGTTTTCCCTGCTTTTGACCCCAGCTCTTGATATTTAGATTTGGTCTAACTGCAAACAGCCTTCTCAATCCCACAACTGCTACCACCGACATGAAATGGCATCACCACCAATAGTTCCTCCAAGGCTTGTACCCCATTTCATTTCTGCAGAGAGTCAATAATTTTACCAGTTCCTTTAATATGGAAAGTCACTTTTTCTAGTTCTTCAAAGGAACAAGACAGGTAAAAACTACTCTCATTTTTTTTAAATAAGGAAATTTTAAGATTTATCTATTTAGTTTAGTTCAGGTCTTCAAATTACTATCAAGTGCCATGCTGAAAATGATTCATGCTTAGCATAAAGTAATAGAATTTTATTATTGATGGCTTGTAAAAACAATTCACTTATATAACTTGCCTGATTTTGTTTCTCACCACCTTCTAGATTTTACTCTGCCACCTATCATACCCATAGTATTTATACTTTTATCTTCATATAAATACTCTCTACCAGAAAAATATCCAAAATAAACAGGAAAAAAATACTAGGCCTACACAAATGGCTTTGAATGAATTTGTTCTTCTTTTTCATTTCTGATAGTTTTATATGATAAATCTAAATGAGGGACTGGTTGGAATTCTGTAAAACCTCAAGTTTTCTCTGAGTATAAGTAAGTTTATTTCATATCTAGGTTCCTAGTAATTCATCAAGAACACAAAAAAAGATGCAGATTGAATGCTTATATAAGGCAGAAGAAATGATCTTTTCACTCATTTTTTTGCATGAAAATTAAGTTTGCATGAGAAATCATTAATCCAGCAATTCAAATAATGAAATTGAAGGGGCTATAAATTAAGCTATTCAATAATCCTTAGGGATGCATAAATATACAATGTCTTACAGTTGTTTAGTGGAAGAAAAGGAATGGAAAGGTGGAAATTGAAGCATTCTTTGCTAGCTTTCCCTTTGGCACCTACATCTCTAATAGTTAAACTCCAAAGATTAAATACGCTGTAGCAAACCAAACTAAAAAGATGATCTGCTTCCTCAGGAACAGAAGTATCTGTATTACCTGATATTCTGTTTTATTCTTCCAGTAACAAAGAAAAGATGGAGCATTTTGTGACTCTGATTTAAAACTGATTCTGCACATAAAATGCTTATAAAGGCCAAGGGCATATACAGAGCCCTGAATGAAACACAGGGTATTGAGCATCAGTATTTCATACTTTGTGGGAACTAATTATAGGGAAAAAGGAAATAAAACTAGTCTATTCATCTTTGTCATAGGATAAAATATTTTTTCAGTAATATGCTATTAATCCTGGCAAGATTCTACCAAAAATTGGTTTTAGAGTTAAACGGATTTAATATGACCTTCTTTACTTAAAAATATATGAAGGTGCACATACTCATAAACCCAGATAAATGGCCACTGTTTTCCTTGAGGTAAATGTCCATAGCAGCATACTCTTCATCATCTTGTTGAAATATGCACAACAGTATGCCTCTGACCTATAGAGAAAATTGAAAGCTTTATCTATTCTGGGTAGCAAATAGATGCTCATAACTGGGCTAAATATTCCCATAAACTCACTTGGTCTAAATATAATAATTTGCTAGTATAAAGAAATCATCAGTTACTACACTAGAGAGAAGAATGTTTATGATCTGTTTTACTTGGAAAGAATTCAGACTACATTTTTTTTATAAAATGAGACATTGACATTTTTCTTGTCACAAGGACAGTTTCCTCCCAGCAATAAAATATCTTCCTGCAGTGTCCACCAAAGTAAAGCAAGCCAAGTAAACTGTGAGTGGCTATTTCAAAACAAGGAAATTAAATGTCTTCCAAGTGTATAGATGATTTATTAGAGTTTCTTCTGTTTTCCTTCTATTAGTGTACCACACAGATGCATTCACCAGGTTAGCTAATTTCTGCCCTAAAAAGCACAGGAGTTCAGCCTTGGGGAAAATAAAGACAGACGCTTACACCTGTAGAGTGAAGATTGGGTAATAGAGGCATTGTGGTCCAGGACATCACCAGTGAGCATTAGGGGCTGAAAGAATTATGAAATCAAGCTCTGGAAAAAAGGTAACTGGAAGAGGTGCCAAATTGAGCAAAAATTATAGGAGAGGTTGGGCAGGACCCAAGTGACAAGGTAGCTAGAACTATCAGTTGCCCAAAACTTGGTTTAACATCAGAAATACCAAAAGAGACCTGGTTTAAAATACTAATTCCAGACCCAGATCTAGGCCTAGAATTATTTATTTAATTACTTTTTAACTCAGCTACTTATACTCATTTCCAGATTTGGGAACCACTGACTTAAAAAAGTTAATGTACTGCTCTATCCACCGTGTGCACACTGGAATTTATCCATTGGAATGAAATGAAATTAGTTACATATTTCTGCAGCTATTGCTTCAGGAAGAATATGGAAAATTGGAATGGGTGGGAAGGAAATATCCAAGAAGTATACAAATATATTAAAGGAAAGGAGGAGAAAGGGGTAATAAATGCAGCCATGTTATCCACTTTGTTAAGTGCTAGAAGAAAGTAATGAGGGTGATAGAAGTATTTCCATTTGGGGGTGGAGATGAGGCAGGCAGGAGCTCATCCCACAGAACACTTTGGACATAATGGGATAGGTAATGCCAAGGACATTCTTCAGGGAGACATTTGCTCAGATATTGCTTCCCACCTAAAACAACTGAGACAAGATGAATAGGATTTACTGTTACATGGAGACAGAAGACCAGAGAATCATTGGCACAGCAGTGTCTGAAGAATCACATAGACCAAGAAAAAGTTCAGGTCAGGATGAACAGGAAGGTAGATGTAGTCACTTAATGTAGGCAAGGTGGTAACAAATATTCCTCAAAGAGCATGTGAACACTTAGGCTGCTGGTTCTGTCACATTTAAAGAAAAATGGTGTTCTTTGGTAGACCAGGAAGGCTAAGGTCATTTGTATGTCAGTTCTTGAAGAAATGTCCAGCCTTGTAAAGCAAATATAGAAGTCAGTACAAGAAAGAATCAAAGCATCATAGCTCAGTGATTATCAGCGCACACACGTGCACACACACACACACACATGCACACACATACATGCACACGTGCACACACACACGCACATGCACACACGTGCGCACACACATGCACACACATACACGCACACGTGCGCACACACGCACACGCACACACACGCGCACACACGCACACGCACACACACACACACTGAGTACATCATGTTATGCTCCAAGTAGAATATACTATTATTAAAAAGAAAGCAATATAGGTATCTTGACCAGACTCATTTAGTGCTTTAATATACTACACATGAAATGGAGATGAAGAAGAATTTAAAGCAGAAAAAATGTTGGGATCTTCTACATAGAAGAATCATTAACATTTTGAAGCTAAGGCTAACTGCTTTATTTGAATGGTCTTTTTACTGTGATTATATCTATTTTGAAGATGAGAAAGCTGAGTCTTATAAAGGTAAAGACACTTGTCCAATTTTATGCTGCCGAGAAGTAGCATGGGTTGGGGTCAGACTGAGGTACTTCATGAACTCAGTACTTCATGTACTTAACCTCTCTGTAGTATTGTCTGGAAAAAAAAAACATACTTGAGTTAATTCAAACCTGAGTTTGAGTAAATGCAGATAAAATGGAGGAAAGTCTTGCATTTAGCATGTTTTATGAAACAATAGAACTGCTGCACAAGATAATAAACAACTTTGTGAATATAAGCATGTAAACCAAGAATAAAACAAGAAGAGGCACCAAATTTCAATAGCAAAATTTGCTCCTCATGTTAGATGTCATGGAAGGATACTGAGTATGTACTGATTATTACTGAGAAACATCCTCATGTAATAAGAACTGTAATTTGTCCGTAAATTAGTTATAGAAGCATATGTACTTCTCCAATAAAGTCATTTAAATGTTCATTTAATTTTTTTCTCCCATAAGTCTGCATTCAATAACTGAAATCCAGTCTCACAGTTCTTGGGCAACAACTCTGAAGAGGAACTGCCAGGTCATTCTCTACACAGCCAAGGCTTATGCAGGTGAAGATGGCCTCTGCATGAAGAGCTCTCACATAATTAAAATCTTGCATACTTTGTAAAGCTCTAATCTAGAACTGACAAGAAGAATTTATAATATACTCTGGGTGACTGAAAACTTATTGGTTTGTAAATATCTTTACAAAAATATTAACATTTTAATTAAATTTTTAACTTCAAATATCTATCCATTACCTTCCTTGAACATAACTGCACAAAATATATGTTGAAATTAAAGTATGTATATAAAATGTATATGCTACATCCCTAAACAAAATTGTATCTGATAACGTGATTAGGGGCATTTTTCCTTCAGCATACCCTTTTTACATCATATCTGCAGAGGAACATAGATCTTCACTTGTCACATAATCTTTTCTGAATAATAATATGCAAAACTCTAACTCAAGCCAATTTATAAGCTAGGTCAAAGAAAATGTATAAGCATTTAAGCATAACAACAAAAAATAATATTTTAAATGAAGGTAATTAAAGTAAAAAATGCAGATCAAGTACTAGAAAGCAAATAAACAGATATTATCAAATCAAGCCTATTTACAGATTATAGTTTATATTCAGTGAGGGAAATGCCAATGGCACGTACACAAGCAGGATCGTGGGAAATTTTTGAAATTTCACACTCTAACATAGGATGGTGACCTCATAAAGTTATCAAAGATTAACAAAACAAAACAAAACACAGAAAACCCTTGTTACCCAGTGGTTACTGGTTTTACAGTGAAATATACAAAGGTGTTGAAGTTTAAATCCAGTTACACAATCATACTTTGACCTGATTACAAGGGGAAAATGACCTCTTTGTGCCCTGATATCATTACAGGCAAAATCTCACAGTCAAGTTCTCAGGGACTCTGCCCTGCTCCCTCTTGCCCACTCTTCAAGGAACTGTTCAATCACTAGAATTTCCTACTGTATAATTGGATTTCATATTACTGTTGATAAACTTTCGTGATATATTCTGTGTTTACTTTGGTAGATTGAGTTTTTTACCCCAGAAAAAAACATGTTCTTCATCTCCTTCCTTGTGTGAGTCCATTACAAATAGAACCTTTTGAAGATGTCATTTTTAGTTAAGGTGTGGCCTACTGAATCAGGACAGATCTTAATCTGGATTACTGGAGTCCATTATAAGCAGAAGGAATTCAGACAGAAAGAGGGAAAGCCACATGGGAGGGGCAAGAAGCTGGAAGTCAGTGGGAATCCTGAAGAAAAAAATAAAAAAGAAACACAAAAAACAGGACATCACCATATGATGGGAAAGAAAGCCAAGGATTACCAGAATGCTACCAACCCTGGAAGAAAACAAGTCTTCCAGCATCTGAAACGTTGAGACAATAAAGTCTTGTTGTTAAGCCACCTGTTGTGTGGTACTTGTCATGTACCAGCCTGGAAACTAAGACAGTTACTAATAATGGCTGTGTGTTCAGATAGGTCTGTGGGCCACACAAAAGCCAATTATTTGATGAAGATTCTCCCAGATGCAAAATAGTTAAGGTCCTAAAAAGCTTTACAGAAATCCAAAGTTAATATTTTTAAATGCTACAGATTCTATCAATACTTATATTTCAGTTTATTCTTTATTGAAAAATAGTTGTGGTGCTTACAAAGAAAATTGATAGCATGGTTAAGATAGTGTGGATGCCAATGTTAAGAAAGGCTCTGTTCTAAAGAATGAAAAGCTGACAGGCTAGCATTATGTGTCAGGAGTAAGGCAATATCATATGAGGATCTATACTCCTGGCTGATGTGTCATTTTGAGCTTCCAGTTTGGGAATAGGTGCACATAAATAAGGTACCATATAGAAGTGGCTTCCAATCAAGTTCCTGAAGCACTCGTATTTCAGCCCTTTAACTTTTCCATGGTTTTATATAAGAGGTTGTCAGGAAAAATAGATTAGTTTCTGTTGCCTGCAACTTAACAGGAGAACCTATATTGCCAATAACCTGAAAAAGTGAAGACTTTATATTCACCTCCAACTTGAGAGAAAATCCAAGTGAAGAAACATTATATGTGAGGATAATCATTCAAAGAGAGAAAGCATGAATAATTATGGCTTTCATCATCTCATTAACCAACTATTGATCTGCTGGGCTGCAGCACTGGGCTAGACACAATAGGTATAAACTCAGTGCATCCTCGGAAAAATGGTATGAGATAGGTTATATTATTGTTATTAGTATCATCATCACCCCCATTTTTAGTATGATAAACTCAAGACACAAATAATTTGCCCAAGGTCACACAGCTGGTGAGCAGCAGTGACAAAAGAGGCCATCTGACCCCAGACGTCATACTCTTAGCAGCAAACTATGCTGCATTTATCCAACTATCACTTCTCATTTTACCTATTGTCAATACCAGGAGAAAAAAATATTTCTACAGTCATTGTCTTTCATCTTAATTGTTTTCAAAATTATTTAGGGATCCCAACAAAGATTTTGTGCTAAATAAAACTCTCTAATCTTAAAATTTCATTTCTTTAAATATAGCTAACATATAATACAAATCACTTAGAGTTTATAATTATAGAGCATCTCATCTTTCCCAAGGAACGTCAAAATTCAATAAAAGAAATAAATCTTTTGTTGAAATTTTTCTCAATAATTAAAAATACTATATAAAAAAAGACTATGGCAGATAATAGGTTACACATTACTGATGATTATAGTCAATGTGGATGAGGCATAAATTTCACCTTTCACCTGTTTATGGGGTCTAGAACCACCTTTTGCACATGATACCATTCTGTTACACAAAGAATTAAGTAACAATTTAATGATATATTTGCACAAATAAAATCTCCATTTGGAGTTCTTTCAATTTCTGGATTTAATTAATTCATCAAGGACACATTCACTGAGTGCTTGCAAAGAGAAAAATCATGATGCAATTATAAAGGAAAAAAGGGGAGCAGGAGGGAGTGGGGAGAGAAGCCCTCAAAGATATTGCAGTCTGCAGGAGAAAACAACCAATATTTAATGAATGAATAAATGGGCATAAGGAAACTCTTGTGTGTCTGATGCAAACAAAATGGTTCAGTATTTTCTTTGAAGAAGCTAGCTCACCAGCTATGTTGGATCATAGATTCCATAGTCTATACTTCACAAATTTCAAATTATTTCCATCCACATTTCCATGAAGACAGATTTCAAATTCTTCAGGTTCCAAACTCAATTTTGTAAGCAATAATTGAGTTCATAGCAAAATGAATGAATATGTACCAGTTTGTATATATTATGCCCCCAGAAAAAGCCATATTCTTTAATGCAGTCATGTGTGGGCAGACATATTGGTATTGATTAGACTGTAATTCTTTGATTAAGTGTTTCCATGGAGATGTGACCCACCCAACTGTAGGTGATAACATTGATTGGATAATTTCCATGGACATGTGCCCCCTGCCCATTCAGCTTGGGCCTTGATTAGTTCACAGAGCTTTGTAAAAGCTTAGACAGAAGTAGCGCACAGCTACTGGTAGCTGAGACAGACATTTTGAGATGGCCATTGGAAACTGATGCATTTTGGAGAACACCATTTTGAAACACAGCCTGGGAGCAAGTAGACGCCAGCCACGTGCCTTCCCAGCTAACAGAGGTTTTCCAGATGCCAATGGCCTTTCTCCAGTGAAGGTACCCTTTGCTGATGGACACCTTATGGCCTTAAGACTGGAACTGTGTAACCAAATAAACCCCCTTTACAAAAGCCAATCCATTTCTGGTGTTTTGCAGAAAGGCAGCATTAGCAAACCGGAACATCATGAAAGGTATTTATTATTGAATGTTTCCAGGATTAACACCTGTGGTGAATTAAATGAAAGCATAGTATAAATTGATTTTTACAGGGAAATATTCCTGTGTAACATGAAATAACTTGTTATACTCATCCCTAAATTAATTATTTAATAAATCTGTCTAATTTCCCAGTGAAGTCATTTGGATTTTAAATGAATTTTTTCTCTAAAAGTTTTATGTTAAAGAACTGAAACTGTGTTGATAATTACCCTTTGCCCTAACTCCTCATGAAGCCTCATTACCAACAAGGGCACTGATTCCACATTCAGAGTAAGAGTGAATAAAGACAATGGCTACTGTTAAAAGTCGGAACCATGTCAGTAATAAATTTTGACCCATTGCCAGTGCCTTGGAGAGCCATCATATCACACATGAACATTTTCCATAAGCAACTTTATTCTAAAGCTTATATGTGCCCCAGTCACTCAGCTCAACACTCAGCATTGACACAAACCAGGTGTCTACCTTGGAAAACATCCCATCCAGACCCCTTTGCATCACTCTCCACCTCTGTTGCAGGACAGCATTTAAACCAAAGCTATCTGTGTTCAAATACTAGTCAGGTTTGTGGTTTGTGCCGTTAGCACTCACAAATGGACACTCTTCTGCAGTACAGGAAAGACGAGCAGTTGAGGTGGCTAGAGGGAGAAAGGAAAATCATTAGCATGTCATATCCTTCCTCTTAGCACAAATGCAAAAAGATATTTTCCCACAGAAACATAATTTCTGGGTAGTGCTAAGTGTCTCTTTCCTATTTTGTTTTGGGTTCTGATCACCTTGCATTCTGAGGCACAGTCCCAGGGATATTCTCAGGAGTACTTTGCAACAATTACACCAGTAGCTGACAAACACAGTGCATTTTTCTTTATGAAGGCATATATCTTAAGATTTTAAGGCAGAGCTATTTCATTTAAGTTAGCTGAGTTTTAAGATTTAAATATTCAAGTGTATGGCACGTGAGATTCCTTTTGTACTCTTGCTCAATACGTATCAGAAGTAGTTTGGCACTGCTGGCCTTAATGCTCAGCTGTTGAAAATCTTTGGATAAGAAGTGGAGAGAATTTGCCTACTGAGTCAGAAAAAAAGAAGAGGAACAAAGTCCATGGATTGATATAAAGCAGAAGGGCAATGAAGTAACAAGACACAAAAGCTGAGGGTTTAATTGAGCTTTGTGTAGCAACATTAATTTTATGAGAAAATCTGGTCCATCTAAGACTGTTAGTGGGGAAGAGGTTCTGCCAACCTAGAATGTAAAACCTTTGTAGAAAGTGGGGAAGAAAAGAATTTTCCTAAGCAACTTTGACAAACAGTATTTTGACTATTAGACCAAGTTCTAGCTAATTCCTGATATGTAAGGGCCACCACCATGCAAATTGACCATCCAGTCTAAAGGTTTCTTTATTTTTTCATCATATTTATTTGACTGAAATATATTTATTGTTTATATTAAGGAGAGAGAAAAAGTTGACATTTATTGAACTTGCTTTGGGCAAGGGACTGTGCAAAACTTGACACATTATCTCACTGATTTTTTTTTTTTAACATCACTTGGGAAGACCTAGTATTATTTCACCTTCCATAGGTACAGAAACAGACTGGTAAGAAGTGTGTGTTCTTAAGCACTGCCTTGTCTCCCTCCCAGTCTTCATTAACTGCAATTTTTAGTAGTACACAAGACTGCACAGTTCGGATGGAAAATCATGCTTCATCCACACCTATATCTTTCACATTTTTGTTGATGTAGGGTGTGTTGCATTCAGAGGCTTTTCTTTTCTTCACCAAGTCAGTTTCTTTAGCTTATTCAGGAGGGTGCTTGACCAAAGATTTTCAGTCCCTGATTAACAATAAACCATAATAGTCTTCAAAAAATAAATAATCTTTTGATGATATGTCTCCAATTTCATTAAGCAATACTTTAAAAATACTTTGTCAATTTCATGTGTCTTTATAGCCATCCATCTTGATTGTCATAAAAATATAGGTAATTGCTTTTATGCAAATACTGTCACATACATAAATTTAAGGTTTGCATGTGGCATTATTTTGTTTATTTATTCATATATCTTATTTCCAAAGTTTTTAAAGTGGGTTGAAGCAAATGACAGCCACAATTTTGTTATTAAAGCCTGATTAGAGAAACAAAAGAAGTGCCTAGATAAAGAAAAATACAACCATGGAAAAGAGTAATGTATGCTGCATCTGATCTTTAAATTTGACTCAACTTTCTAGCAATTAAGACAAAAAAAAAGGGAAGAGAGCAAGATAAATCACAGAGGTCTCATCAAAAATGGAGAAGCACAACAATTCTCTAAGAGAAGCAAAGTTTTCTTAACAATATTTTTAAAAATATATTTCATTATAGGACACGGAATAGTGTAATGGAAAATGCCCTAGACACCACTCTTTCTTTTAACAAAAGGATATTTTATTTTTGTTCCTGCTTGGAGGGGACATTTGTTAAATTCATGCCATCAAACACTTTCCAGGAATTTACTTATGTTTTGTTTATTTGTCACCAAGGCTAGTTGTGTGCTGAGCATTCTGCCTCATTCACAAAGGCTTACTTAACTGATGGCAGCTCCAGTGGCAGGCATCTCAACTAATCAGTTGACAGCAGAAAGAGCAAGTAGATCCACTGGTTCATGAAAAATCTTTTGATCTTTCTCTTTATTTGATTCTGAGCATGCTGTGGAACCTGCACCATACAATCAGATATAAGAATAACTGCCTGTGCCCTTCATATTTAAAGAACAGAATTCAAAATGGAGGAAGACATGAAATTCAGAATGGTATTGCAATGCAAAGAATTCATGAAATTATTTTTTCCCAATGTGGGACCAACCAATAAAACACAATATAAAATTTTCTTGAAATACTTAAGGCTTGTAATTGTAGATTAATCTGTCGGGTAGATTCTGGGCTATGAAGCAAACTAAAGTCACCAGTTAATCATACAAAAGGGCTAGGTTAATGTGAAGACTGACTATTGTGTACAAGACACCCATATGGAATATGAATAATTACAAGGCATAACTTAAATTAAATTGGAAGTAGATTATTTGAATCAATTAAATTGTACTTTAAAAATGGCTTTCAATGTATCTGGAAAATGTTAACTTTGCCACTTAATCTGTGGCAGATTGTGTCAATGACTCCCCACCACCTAGAATAAAACAAACAAAAGAAACAAACAAAGAAAAAATCCAAGTCGAGAAAGTTAGCTTAATTGCCAGCCTTTTTAAAAGTGATTTCTAAAAATCTATCTTTAAGAATTGCTTTTTTAAAACTGCATTACATATAGCCTGCATCTTCTCAAAATTTCAATAATCAGCCACAAAATAATTTATACAAAAATGATTACACAACAGAATTATTAAAAATATATTTAAATCAATCTCTCAAATGGTAAAATTGCAAAAATGAATTGTTTATGTTTTTGCATATATTTATGAACATTAAAAATAGAATAGCGCCTGAGGCTTCGACGTGGGCCCTGAGGAGGGGGCAGGGAGTCCACTCAAGGGCACCCCGCAAACGGAACACGGGCCCTGCCTGCCTGCTCCCTGCCCGCCCTGCACCGGCGAGTCTCTGGGGTGTGGAGGGGCTCCTGACCGTCAGTATGGCGCTTCTTCCTTCCCCACTTCTCGCAGTGCACCCCCTGGACTCACGCAGAGGGAGAGCAAACACTGCCTGCTGGGCGCCCTCCCAGGAGCTTCCCGCTGTCTGGCTGTGGACGATCACCTCCCCAGCCAACTGTCAAGCATGCGGAGTCCTCGAATCCCAAGACAATAACGCTTCCTACTAATACCTTCACAAGGATCTCTTTGAATGATTCACCACAGGAATCATGCATTGATTCCTGAAGCATCATGCACTGAAACAACAGAAGGCTGCCTACCACCCTTGCACTAGCTAGAAACAGAGTTATCACGGTTTCAATTCTTTGAGCTCCAGGAAGCCACGGGAGTAAGTTGAAAATCTGAAAACGTGGCCATGGACTGGTTCCTGGCATTGGATTATGCGCATTCTCTTTGCCTGGGGACCTTGCTATTTTGTACAGGTGACCACTTGGTACCAGATAATGACCACTCTGATCACTCTAGCTGAGAACTGTCCAAGATCCCGGCAAATCTTGAATGTTTAAAACAGTGGAATCCAGACTTGCGGTGAGTGGCTGAATCTCTGCTGTAGTTTCTAAAAAACTGAAGGAAGAGTGATGAAAATATTCTACTTAATTTTTAGGTACAGGGCTTCATTCAACTATTAAAAATACTTAATAATTTATATAAATTGCCATCTTTGCAAAAACTGAAGTATCTTAGTAGTAGGGTATCTTTATATACTTAACATAGAGAATTTCTCCACAGTGACACATCTTATTATGTGTATAAATTTTAATTTAGAAAAATGATGCCATTTAATTATGCACTTACATTTCATTCAAAATTATCTTCAGCATTTTGAAAATTTTTATATATTAAATCCAAACTGTGTGTGATTAAATTTTTTTTAAATATTAAAAAAGTTTCATTGCCTGACAGCTTTATGATAATTGATAGTCTAAGTTACTCTGACTATAACTTATTAAAATGAAAAAATCTTGCCCTTCTAGACCTGGAATTTGGAGAATTATTATCTTTGGTATTCCTAGGTCTATAAGAAAATTGTGATATGTTAGAAGGCATCAACTGTTTGGAACAACAAAAGTCTCATATTTTCAGGGTGAAAGTAAACATTGTATTACATAGATGATCTCAACATTTTTCACTTAAAGTTATTGAGTTTTATAAGTCAACTAGTTTACTAAACAAAATTGAAACTACAAGTATATTTCACTTTGTAGATGAAAAGTCAAACATACATCCAAAACAAGGGTTATCTTATATTGATCACAAGTTTGATTCATGAATTCAAAATGAGAAAAGTGATTATTTACAATATTTATTATGTTTTTTTTCC
>PVKY010005222.1:0-17812 GCA_004027775.1 Bradypus variegatus
GGAAGTGTCCCAGAGAGGAGCGCGTTTGGGGTCTCCTGAGCATGCAGCCGGGAGGGTCGTGGGAGGCCCTGTTCTCACGGCGGTCATAGGAAGCTCAGGCCAGCTCTCCTGGAGTTACAGGCCTTTGGTAAACTCGGATAAAGCCAGGCGAGAGCGCCCTCTCTTGTTTGGATGGCGATGGGAGCCCAGGGAGGGAGTCAGGGCCCCTGCCTTTTGCTCTTTCCCTCTGGGGCATGGGCGGGCTGTGGCGCAGCACATGGACATGCCTGGTGAGCTCCCAGGAGCTTTGCAGTAGGAAAACTGTCTCAGCAGGAAGGTGGCCCAGTCATCCTGTTGCTCCGCTGACTAGCGGTGCACATTCTGGACCACCGCGCTGTTGGCCAGAGGGTGGGTCATCCAGTCGACTTGATAGTTTGGGGAACAGGCCCATCAAAACAAGCCCTGAACAGCATTTCCTTCCCCTGTCCAGTCTCTTCCTCTCTAATCTGCCCTTTCAGAGCCCGTGAGATGGAGGACATGTGCATGTAACGTTGTTCGGATGGGAAGTAGCTACCACTTGGTCATATTCAGGGGGCTTTGGCCCGGCAGGAAATGTGCTGGTTTAGGGAGACTGTTGGTGCCTAGGAGATGACTCCTTGGCACATCAGAGTGGGGGACTTGGAGATGTGTTGGCATCAAACTGCAGGAGTCACCTGGGACCTTATTAAAAGGTCCATGCAGAAGCCACAGAACGCATCTCCCATTTTGTACTGGAACTGTTCTAGGCCTCCCCCAGATGAGGGGGTGCAGCTGCCCCTCTCTCTCATGCTTCCTCTCCAAACAAGATGGTTCAGTGCCCAGGAGGTGTAGGAGTGGGGGAACAAGGACTGACTTTCAACGGGGATGTCCTCAAAGGCTCACCCAAGGATAGGGTCCCCTGTACCCCTCTTCCCGTCCTTGTTTGACCAAGGGCTAAGGGTTGAATCCCACCAGGAAGATAGGTAGAAAGTCTGATAAATCTGGGCTTCAGGCCCCAACAGGGCAGCTTCAGTGAGTACTGGCCTCAGATGCAGGTAACCTGCTGAGATCAGGGCCTCCTTATCGGGGCAGATGGCGGAACTGGGACTTGGGGGCCCACAGCCCAGTCCCCGAGGGGCAGCTGCTCCCATGTGGGGAGGCAGGTCCAGCTCTCAGCGCCTGTCCCTTTCCTGACAGTGTGATTATGCATCAGATTTAACGAGAGTAAGACTTCCCCTCATGCCACCTCTGAGAGAATCACCGTCTTCTTTTCTAGGGTCAGTGACTTTACCCACCCTAGTCTAGTCTCATGACAAAATACTTGTGAAAAGTATGACTTGCAATGATTATCTTCAGAAAAACCTGTGTTTTTAACATATCCAGCATGGTCAGGGAAACTGTGAGTTCTGGTCAAGCAGATGTTTTTGCCAACAGAAAGCAATTTTTTTAAAAAAATGAATATCATAAACTATACTTTAAGGTGAAACTCTATAGAAATGATGATTCTGAAAGTATCAGCAATGCCGTTACATTTATTAAAAAAACAAAAACAAAAAGGCTTTAGATTATCCCACTGAAATAGGATTGGTGGAAACAACGGTCTGATGATTTCTGATCATGTGTTCGGACAACTCCCAGCATGAATGATACCAATGAAAGCTGCAGTTAGTTGAATACCAGATGCCAAAGTTGACTGTATGTAAATTCCCAATTACAAATACCATGTCTTGTGAAACAAATTATCAATGTTGACTTTTTTCCTAAAATCCAATAATTTGTGAAAATAAGCATTCACCATTAAAACCTCCTTTTCTTTCCCAGTTATAGTTCTACACAATTGTGTATATCTCAGAGAATAGTTTGGGGAAATTAAGGAGAAATTATAGTCAAGTCACAAACCCATCTCTCATTTTAGCCAGAGGAGGCTACTTGAGTCAATAGTTTATTTAGTCTAGAGAGAAAGAAAAAGATGATGAGTGAGGACAGCTAGTGGTCCACAATCCTGGGGAGTCCTACTGCATATGGCAAGGCTCAGCAGCAATTTTACCCCCCGTCATCAGAGAGAACACTGCTCTCTCTCCAGACGAGGCCAACAAGAGGTTCTGAGTGTAAGGCAAAAGGAGGGGGGTGGGTCAGGAAGGGGGTCCTCAGGCACTCAAGTCAAACTGCCAGGGGTCATACCCACTTACAGGCTGAGCAACCCTGGGCAAGTTACTCATCCATCTGTAAGGTGGGGATAATGTGTTTGTTGTGAGAATCAAATGAGATTACGTATTAACACCTTGGCACAGTGCATGACACATAGTAAGTGCTCAAGAAATGGGAGCCATTGCAAGGCAAACCTTAGCTCCGAGGAATGGTCAGAAGATCACTTCCTTGGGACTAACGACCAGAGTAAACTAGAATGTCCAACAGTCCGACAAAGAGATGGAATTATGACGGGGAGTCAAGGATTAGCTAGGCCTGATCTGTGTTTGATTTATTATTATATTATCTTTATTAATGTGTTTTCATCCAAAGTCTCAAGGACCCAAATTAGACCATAACTAATTAACTTTGATTTGTAAAATTTTGCACTGTTTCTTAGTCAAAAGACCCCATGTTCACATTTTGAACATCTTGGTTTGCACAGTCCTCAGGTGCTTAACTTCCTGCAAAGCTGCAAGCGGCTGTACCTGCCCCATTGGGCAGACCTGTGGCTCAGCCAGCAGGACCCAGCTGGGACTTACTGCAAACCCCTCACCAGCCCTGCTCCTGGTCCCCCTTCCTCTGCTACCTACCAGGCACCAAAGCAGTAGACATTGGTGTCCTTCCCCTTTGGCGAGGCAAGTCGCAGTCCACAGTAGGGCTCCCTGCTCACCAACCCCAACCGGAAGAACCCCTGGGGTTTGCAGAAAGTCAACTGACTGCACGTTTTGAAGGCAGATAGCACAAAAGTCCATTCTGATGCACTCCCACTACCACTGAGATTCATCATGCCATCCATCACAGCTCCATCCAATCAATCTCAAGCATTATCCCCATGTTAAAAATTAACCAGTTGGCACAGAGGGATTTAAAGCAGGCCCAGGTCACACATCTACAAACAAGCAGGGCAAAAGAGTTAACAACAACAACAAAAAACCCCACTCTCTTCTTTATTTGTTTTGTTCCATTTTGACCCTCCGTGACCCATTCCACAGCAAATGCCAAACATGGATGCCACATTTCCAGCCTAGGAGGTTAGTTCATTTCCTCCTTATTTGGGCATCCCTGATGGGAGGCAAAAGTGAGTTGAATTCCAACTCCACTCCCTGGCGATTATTCAATCTCAAGTGACTGAACAAACCTCTCTAAAGCCTCCATTTTATGCTCTGTAAAATGGGGATAATAACAACAATACTGATTTTGGAGGATGCTTGTGAGGGTTAAAAGAGATTATGACTGGGAAACGCTTGGCACCTGAAGAATCCATTAGAGTCAGCAATTATTATTCCGTATACTGGGTGGCAGGGATCCTTGCTATGTTTTGACTGGTACAGCAAACAGGCTGCCACTACCAAGTCAGAACAGCAAGACTTAAAGACTTAAAAGAGTCAAAGGTATCTGGGTCGTGGCAGCGGCTACAGCACCCTGGGCTTTTGCCCCTCCCCACACCAGCACCACGGAGGCATGGTGTGCCCTCTCCCCCCACCTGCTCCCACCACCAGAGCTCAGCCTCTGCGCACACTCAGGAGGGCAACTCCACCCGCGCATCCTCTTACTTCCATTTCAACACATAAAGGAACTGATTGGGCCAGCAGTTAAAGAATCCAAAGCTGAAATCCAGAATGAAGGACACAAAACAGCTTTTAGCTGCCAAGGCAGATTCAACTCTGGCCAGGTGCCAGCCACTCACTCCAGAATATCGGGCCTGCTCCTCAGATGAGTTCAGGTGTTCTTGGGATGTGCAAAGCCATAAAATAAACATGGGCCACTTCCAGAGCATCAGTTTTACCTGCAGATTTGGGATTGGAGTTAAATCAGGAAGTAAAGTGCTAGTCTAGCATTTTTTAAAACAAACATATTATGGAATAGAACATAGAATTTACAATTATTTGAAAAATAAGACCTCAAAAAAATCTTATTTATGGAGGGCCAAAGACTTTTTCATGCTTACTTTCCTCCACCCTTTAAGAAAGATCTGATGGAAAGGTTCAAGAAACAGTGCTGTCAGCTTTTTTTAAAAGGGTGTTCTTTAACAAAATTAAACCCATTTCTGCAGAAGTAAATCCTATTTAGGACATTAAAATAACATAAACTCATGTCTCTGGAAGATGTAAGCATTATGCCTCTGAAGGTTCGTCTTAATCAAAGCAAAAGTTTTTAAAAGACATCCATCTTTAGATGGGTAATTGAGCAATTTAAATGTTTTTATGAAATTACATTTTCATGTAAAGTTGATGAGTTTCAATTCTGTATTACAGGATCTTATCAACAGTTTCATTACAGCTGTGTTCCTTTTGACAGTTGCCATCTTGGCGATGCAAGAAAGGAAAAGAAGGCATTTATTGTTTGTTGGAGGGGTAAGTAGAGGCCTTCATGACTCCATTTAAGATCAGTATTACAAGACTCTTTTAAAAGGGAGACTGGCAGACAATCGTGATTTTATTTACAGAACAAAATCCCCATCACTACCCCATCTCTTACTTGCACAGAAGATGTGAAAATCTTCATTCCAACACCCATTCTCCAAATAGGTACAAAAACAAGAGTCTATTGAACCCCTTTTGAGAATTGTACACATTCATTTTTTAAATGCTGCAACAAGATGTTCTTATCTATAAATAGGACTTTGATTAATTCTGGACTAGGGGATTACATTTTAAAGGCAGATGAAATGAGTGCATTGTTGGAAAAAAAAACTGCATTGTCAAAAGTGAGTAACCCAGGCAACTCAGTAAGGAGGGAAGGAAACTGTCACATTTGAAATACCCAGTATGTACCCCACACCAGACGAGGCACATTCTTACTTAATCTTTACAACTTTCATTTTTACAGATATGGGAACTGAGGTTAAATACCTTGCCCTGGGTCATAGCCTGGACAAACTGGGATTCACACCCTCATCTTATAGAAGAGCACAAGAAATGGCAGATCAAATGCTTGGAAGATGGGGGGGGGGGAACGAGGACTTTGGTTCAAGAAGTTTTAAATAATGGGGACAGAAATTAATCCAGAAAAAAATCTGTTATATGAATTCATTCCATAATCAATGTATATTTGTCAATCCCATTGCCAGGCCTGAACTCAGTGCTGGGGATAGAGTCCCTTCCCTGGGGGAGCTCCTGGACTAGCTGGGACAAGGTCTACCTAGAAATGGTTCATTAAGCAGCCAGGGACCAAGTGACCATAAAGAGGGACATTCAGGTCAAGCAGGTGCAGCCAAGCACCAGGCATCTTGGGTGCTGTGGCCACTGGTCCCCATCTGCTAGTTCAGCTCCCAAGCCTTCTCCTGTGTGCCAGGGGCTCGCACCCCCGGGTCTTCACCAGCTCTTACCTGGAGGGCAGTAGCTTCCTCTCCGCCCTCCCAAGTGGTCTCCCTGCGTCCAGCCTGGTTTGCTTTCCAGCCTCTGCTAGGGAACTTTCTGAGTCTCACACTGATCCTTGACCTTTGCCACCACGCTCAGGGGAGAGTCCCAGGTCCCACACAGATCCAGTCTCAACTCTGTCCCCTCCCTCACTGGCTCCAGAGGTCTTGGCTACACCGAATTCCTTGGAGACCCCCATCTGTTGCCTGGAGTTCTCCTCCTCCCAGTTGATTCCCCTGGGAACTTCTTCCTGTCTTTAAAAATAGAACCAAAGTCCCTGCTAATGAGAGGCTTTGGAAGGGCCCCACCCCTACCTCAAGCCCCCAGGGCCTGTGCCCTTCCCTGGTCCTTTCCTGAAGCGTCAGGCATGAGGAGAGGCCACTGCTGGCTGTAGGACCACCATTTCCAATATCTCTTTCTCTCCTCTGGGAAAGGCAGATGGGCCTGTGCAGCCAGCTCAACAGACTCCAAAAGGCTAGTGGAGGGTCAGAGGGGAAGGGAAAGCCACCCAAAGCTCTCTCCTGGGATGGGGACAGGGACAGGAGGGTGCTACTGAGCTGCAAAGTAACCCCACCTTTCCTTCCCACATATGGTCTTGTGTCTGACAGTCCCTGTGTCTCACAGCAACAATCGTGTGTCTGCTCGATGCGTTCGTGGTCACCAAGACGATGAGGACGAACGTGAAAAGCTTCCTGGCAGTCGGATTCAAGACCACTCCTTCCCCGGAGGACGCGTCCTTCGGGGCACACCAGCAGACGCACGTGTCTCTGCCCCCTGACATCCACGAGGCCCGCCAATGAGCGCGGATGCTGTCACCCATTCCGCCCACGTGTGACCATAAAATCAGGGCTAAGTCGGGAACAATTCTGCTGCCTCCTGTTGCCTTGTGTAAAAGTCGCGTTACATTTTCACGCACACGGCGCTGTGCCCCCAGGGTGCAGGACGCGGGGCGCGGCTGCCTCAGGAGGCCGGACGAAGGCAGTGACCTCCGCGGAGACTGAGGCACTCCGCGGGGCCGGGCCCACCGCCCAGGGTACCGGAGGTGCGCGGGGCAGCTACAGCCCCGGGGCTACCGCGCGACGCCTCGCTGGGACCGGGAGGGGAGCTCCGCGCAGAGATGGAACCTGCGCGGAGAGGGCGGAGGGGAGTTCGGACGGGCGGACCCCGCGTGGAGGGTGGGAGGACCTGGCGGCTGCGGAATAGGACGCGGCACGGGGCTCTGCGCACACGTGGGACCGGAGCAGGGAGGGCGCGCGGGCGCCGGGAGGACGCAGGCGTTGGCATTCGCAGGGCCTGGCGGTTGGCTGAGGGCGGCCTCTGAGCAGGTCGGTGGGCACCGGGCTGTGTCGCAGGCCAGGCCTTGCCGGGGACAGCGGGAGAGGTTGGGCAGGCCTTGAAAAGCTAAGGACTTTGACACAACGATGGCTGATAAGGGCAAGTCCAAACCAGGGGACACGCCCAAACCAGCGGACACGCCCAAACCAGGGGACATGCCCAAACCAGCGTACACGCCCAAACCAGGGGACACGCCCAAACCAGGGGACATGCCCAAACCAGCGGACACGCCCAAACCAGGGGACACGCCCAAACCAGGGGACATGCCCAAACCAGGGGACACGCCCGCGCCCGCAGATAAGAAGGAGGAGAAGCCAGCAAAGCCCAAGTCGCCACAGCCCAAGGATGAAGTGGGCACAAGGAAAGGGTGTCGCCGGTACCGGTGGGAACTCAAGGACAGCAATAAGGAATTCTGGACGATGGGGCACGCCGAGGTCAAACTCCTAAGCTTGGTGAGCTGGGCTGGTGTCTCTTGGCAGGGGCCCCAACGAGGGAGGTGGGGAGTGACTCCAGCGGTCTCCAGAGGGGCTCCGGAGTCAGTGAGACCCCTTTGCTCCTGGCTCAGGCATTTGTCTCGCTGCAGGGTTGCTTGATAGCAGCGCTAATCCTGTTCTCCGGGTCCAGTGTGCACCCCATCCCACCGCTCATTATTACCATGGAGTTGTCCATCTTCAGCTTCTTCATCGTCATTTACACCTTCGCCATCAATAGATACATGCCCTTCATCCTGTGGCCCGTTTCTGTAAGTGGGAGGCGGGGGTGGTGCCTGTAGCCTGTATGCATGCACCCCAGTTCTTGGCCTCTGGGAAGTGACTGAACAGAGAGGGGTGCCTCACCTCCCGTCTTTGTGCTCATGGCCCTGTGTCAGGGCCATTCGGAGGCAGCTGAGGGGGATGGTGGGGAGCGATCTGTCTACCCAGTGGTCAAGCTTAGAGAGACTGAGAATTTGCCCTCCTGTGGGTGGGGGTGACCCTGTGCCAGTTCACACCTGCCTGGAGAGACCACCTGGGAAGGCTCTTCACTTCATAAATCAGTAAGATAAAATTTAAAATTTTTTAAATTATTTCTAAAGCAGGCTTCGGTTTCCAGTGAATATGAAGGAAGTTTAACCCAGAAGGGTGATCAGCTCACAGCAGTGGTCCAGTGCAATGGGACAGAGCTAGACAAATGACCAAACCACTCCCGGCTCTGCTCCCCATCTGTCACATGGGGAGTAGTAATCCCTTGAAGAATTTTCCTCTGGATTAAATGGAAAGTGCTTGAAGCAGTGCCTGAGGACATGTGGACTGAATCTCTGCCCATCACCTGCCTAATCGCAGAACAGCCTCCTCACTCCCAGCCAGTTGGTGAAGACCCTAGGGCCCCATGTTCTCTGCATGTTCACAGCCTGCCTCGGGGACCCTAGGCTCACTCTGCCACTCACCTCACCTATGGGGAATCCAGGGCTCAGGGAGGACATGTAATTTGCCCCAGGTCACTCAGCTAGTAAGCAGCAGAAAAGGGATTCAAACTCAGCTTTGCCAGTAGAATCTGAGTCCCTAATTACACTCCTGTCTCCAGGGATCCACAGATCTTATGGGTGGGTGAGGGTCCCCAGTATAGGGAGAATGGAGAAGAGGGCCAAATGAGGACTCTTAGAAAGGGACAGATGAAGGAAAAATTCTCAGCTAAGGTCCCTAAGAAGGTAGTTTTAGTTCCAGCAAGATTTTAAAAAAAAAAACAATGAAACCTCAAAATCCTCCTCCTGCACTTACCAAAAATACTAGGAAAAAGGTAACCAATAGTGCCTTAACTGAATGGCTGAGATGGCAAAACAAACAAACAAAAAAACCCCACAAATGCCAGAAATGGGGAGAAAAGGAACAGCAGCAGTGATCACATAAGCTGCTGAAGTAGAAGAGAATGGCTTATGTGATATTGTCCCAGGAACCCAGAGTGAGTTTTCATACAGTCTCAGGGCAAGACAGGGAACTTTGGTCCCATCTAAATCCCCAAAGTGGGCATTTAGAACTGAGAACGCTGCATAAAGCTAGCACCCTGGAAAGACTGCACACTCAGGGAAAAGAAGACATGCACCTTCCTCCACACAGAGGAACGAGAAAGTACACACATGTCTAACTCAGCTTTCAGAGAAAAAACAAAAAAACACAAAAAGACTTCTGTGAGAACAGAAACCTTGAGCCTGCCCTTTGTCCAGGTTTGGAGTTTGAATTTTTCCTACATGCTGTCGAGACAACTTCATGCCTGGAAATTAGCATAAAAATTGGTCCCACTCTGATGATATTCTGACAATTTCCCCACTATTACTAGCGGAAACATATGAAGAAAAATCACAACCAATAGACCCTCACAGGAAAAAAAAAGGGGGGGGTTGCCAACAATGAACTTGCAAATAAAAACTACAAAACACATGATTTAAAAAATAATCCCAAATGAGCTATCGAGCCAAGAAAAAACACAGAGGAAACTTAAATACATATTGCTAAGTGAAAGAAGCCATACTGAAAAGGCTACATACTGTATGTTTCCAACTATATGACCTTGTGGAAAAGACAAAACTATATTCAGTTAAAAAAAAAATCAGGGGCTGCCATGGGTTAGGGATGGCATGGGGGTGGGGGAGGATGAACAGGTGGAGCCCAAGGCGAATTCAGGGCAGTGATGCAGTTTCATCCGATACCATAATGGTAAATACACGTCATTATGCATTTGTCAAAACCCCAAGAACTGTATACACAAAGAGTAAACTCTAATGTAAACTCTGGACTTTAGTTACTAATCTGTAATCAATATTGATTCATCAATTGTAACAAATATACACACTAATGCAAGATGTTAATAATAGGGGAAACTGCATGGAGAAGGGGTGGTATATGGGAAATCGCTACACTTTCTGTGCAAGTTTTCCATAAACCTGAAACTGCACTAAAAATAAAATTTATTATTCAAAAGCAAAACACACAAAAATAAAATAATCCTTCATAACTAAAGAATAAGCAAGCATTACAAATGGGAGAATTAGAACCCTGAGAATATAAAATCATAGAACAGTTGTCTGAAAATAATAATAAATAGAATTTAAAATGATTAAAGGGATAAACAAGAGCCATAAGGAAAGAGTAAGGCACTATGGCATAATCCTAAAAGCATAGAAGCATAATGTATAAGAATTGAAAATATCGTTATTGAAATAAAAATGTCAACAGATGGGTTAGAAAGCAGATCAGAGTCAGGTAAAGAGAGAAAAGACTTGCAGCTTACAAAGACATTTTGGAGATGGCCTCTGAAAGCAGATGTTTGCTGTGGAGAAGCTAAGAGAGGACAAATGCTCCAAGAGCAACTAAGAGTGACATTTGTGAGGAGCTGCAGACTAGAGAGGAATGTCCTGGGAGAAAGCCATTTTGAAACCAGAACTCTGGAGCAGATGCCAGCCATGTGCCTTCCCAGCTAACAGAGGTTTTTGGAACACTGATTTCAAAACCTCAAAGACTGCACACAAAAAAATAAATTTTGATACAAAAATTCTAAATAACGGATTAGCAACTAGAATATGGAAACACATTAAACAACCAAACGGAACTTGTTCCAAGAATGCAAGGTTGGGTCAGGAAACAAGTGTATGGTGAGGGCGCGATGGAGGCCGCAGGGCTGGGGAGGAGGGTTGATGAAGGAGGAGGTGACGCAGCCTTGCAAAGAGGGGACTGCAGGGGAGGCTGCCAGGCAACCCACCCTGCTCCAGAGAGGGTTGCTGGCCCGGGAGCAGAAAGAAGATGTGGGATGGGACCCAAGAAGGGCGTCTTTAAGTTGGATAGTTGTACATTTATTTTAATGAGAATTGGGAAAAAATACATCCCTAGACACCTGTGTGATTTCACAGATGAGATGGTAGGGAAGGGAGCCCATGACCCCACAGGCTCAAGCCTGAGGACAGTGAGCTTCCTGGGCTTTCAGTTTCCACTCAGGAGAGACCAGCTGGGGGACCACAGGTATGTCCATCTAGTCCCGTAGAGATGTGTCTTTATATAATACAAATAAATCACACACACACACCCCCAGCAGGTGGACGTTTGAAAATCAGTCCCTTTGCAGGCAGCTGTGCTGGGCTGGCTCTGTCCACGGCTGACCCCCTCTCTCCCACGCTTTCAGGATCTCCTCAATGACCTGGTGGCCTTCGTGTTCCTGGCCGGGGCAGCTGCCTATGCTGTGATTGGCAGAGAAACCATGCAGATACCCTACTTTGTTGCCGTGGTGAGTGTTTCTGAGCCGGGATCTTCGCCTGCTCTGAATTCCTCTCTTTTGGAGAAATGGGTGTGTTTTCCCCCAAGGAAAGGGCTTCATTTCACAAAGTCGTGGGATCAAGGCAAGGTTTAAAAGTAAATCAAGTTGGCAAATGTTTCCACTGGAGAAGCCAAATGGAGAGGCTGTCCAGGGAGCCAGCCGGCTACTGGCTTCCTCCTATGACCACTGGCCCCCGGGTGCAGCCAAGGTCAAGGGCAGACATGGCCGGGGGAGGGTCAAAGTTAGAGGCTCCTGGGTCTGGTATTGTAAGGGGACGAGGACACCTTAAGTAGCGTCCACCGCTGAAGTGCAATCAAGTACGGGCCCGTGCCAGCGTGGAATGAAAAGCAAATGTCACCAGGATCCTTTTGTTTTCCAGGTCCTTACTGGCGTGGCTGGATTTTTTGCTTTAATGGATATGTGTCTTCAGAGAAAGCACTTCAAAAGCAAGAGGACCAAAACGAACGTGCTGGTTCCTCCTCCACCGAAGGACAAGGCGGCAGCCCCAGAAGCGGCGCCAGCGCCGGCACCAGCGCCAGCACCAGCACCAGGGACCAGCGCAGTCAAAGGCAAGAAATAACTTGGAGGAGACAGCTATTGGCTGAGATGGCAGTGGATTTTATGACAAAACACTTTCCCACTGTCTTCTTTGCCTTCTTTCAAAGATGGTTTTCTTTTCCATTTTAATAACCACCTTTGCTTGGAAAAGAAATTTCTCTTTAAATGGATTTTAAAGCTTAAGTGGATGTAAACATTATTTTGTTCATTCAACAAAAGTTACTGAAAAGTCACAGTGCAGAGGGCAAGGCGAAAGCTGGGCTGCAGGGCACGGAGGGTTTGGGAGACCAAAAGTGTGGGTGACACTGAGCTCTCAACATGGACCAGGCAAAGGGGCGAGAGGAAAATGAGAAGCTGAAAAAACAGCATGCGTTCCCTTCGACGTTTTTATTTTACAACTTTAGAAAGCATCCCAGGAGTCACTGTGAGAAGCATATGGCTGTCAGCCATCCTTTCACTTTGCAGTTTAGTGTTGCAAAGAGAAAGGTCCCCCGGGAGCTCAGCCAGCCCTCTGGGACCTGTGCTGTCCCCCTGAAGTGAGGACTGGCCTTGGCCTCGGGCCAGGTTCCAGCTGGGCCCACGGAGCTGTGGTCCCCACAGCAGGGCCCGCTCATCTTGCTGCACTGTCCAGCCATCCCAGCAAGAGAAGGGTCACCCTCATGAAAGGAAAGCAAAGCCCCAAACGGACGCGCGGGGAGCTGAGAGGAGGTAGGCTGGGGGGGTAGGAGGAGCCCGGAACCCCAAGCCAGCCAAGCGGCCTGAGTGAGGACTTGAACCTCTGGCCTGGGTGCCATGGGACTCACCTGCAGGCTAGGAAGTGGCAGGCTCCACATCCCACTGGGAGAAGATCACCCTCTCTGAGCTGCTGCTGAGGGGCGTGACTGGAAAGCAGCTGCTCCCTGCTGCTCAGGTTGGGAAGACAGACAGCTGGGGCTGCGCCAGACCTTGGGATGGCAGGTCACTGTCAGAAGCCAGGGCCTTGCTGCTGCCACCCACTCCCCGCCATCTCATCTCTGCAAGGCCACTGCTCCCCTCCTAGACCCCACACCACGCCATGCAGACGGGTAAGTGTGGGAGTCACAAAAGGGAGTTAAAAGGTAGAGACAACAAACTCAAAATGCACACGACAACATCCTGCCATGTGACCCAGAATTCCTCTCCTAGGTGTTTGGCCAAGAGGAGTGTTGTAGTACTAAAATGTCCATAATAGGCAAGAAAAAAACAAAAGAAAACAAAAAACCTGGAAACAGCTCACATGTTTAAAAGGACACAAACTGCCATATTCACAAAATGAAACACTACTCAGCAATAACAACTACTGATACAACAGTATGGAGAACTCGCCTGTCAAACTGAAAGAAGCCAGGCACAAGGATGTACCGTATGATTCCATTTCTATCAAGTCTAAGAACCAACAAAAATAATCCACAATGAAAGAAATGGACGCAGCAGTCACCTTGGAGTAGAGTATGGGCTTGTTTCTACAGGAGCACAGGGGAGATTTCTGGGGTACTGGAAATGCCGTAGGCCTTCACGGTGGGTGGTGTTACACAGGTGCATATATAGTTGTTGAAACATTCAACCAAGAACTGTGCATTTCACTGTAAATTTTATCAAAAAAATAACGTAAATTGTAGACCCCCCCTAAATTCCTCCACTCAATTGCTCCTCCCAACCCCAGCAGCTGTTTCTCAGAAGCTAGTGGAGTTTCTCCCCACACTGGGAACACGAATACCAACGAGTAAGGCCTGCAGCAGGGGCTGGACTGGGGCTGAGCATGACTTGGGGGCCACTGTCTCCCAGGCTGAGGAGGGGACCTTAGGCTTGGGACGGGGCCGCCCCAGGCCACAGGAAGACGCCCCTCCAGGGCAAAACTACATCAGGTAAGTAGGTGGAGCCTGGAGCAGGGAGCGTCATCATGGATCTGGCCAAAGGGCAGATTCAGAAAAATCCTAATTCATACCCTCAGAATAAAGATGGATACTGCATCCTTAAAAGAGCAGAGGGGGCGAGAAGCTAACAGGAACGAGGTCTTGGGGAAAAAAATATTTTTTTCATTTAACCAAAATGTTGAATAATAGAATGGGCTTTTTAAGACCCCAGTTAATTGTAAATAAAGTCTAGGAACTCTCCCAGAAAGTAAAGCAATAAGGAGATTTTTGTTAAGAGGAAATGGAGACATGAAGGATAAATCTAGGAGGTTCAAAAACAATCTCAGAGGGCTCCCAGGAAATGAGAAGAGAGAAAATGGGGGGAGAGGGGGGAGAAAATAATAGGAAAAAGTGTTCTCTCAGCTAAAGAAAAGCTAAAGTCTTCTGAGAGAGTCCACCAAATGCTGAGCAGGACTGCTGGAGAAACTGTCACCTACACATGTCTTGGTGAAATATGGAATCTAAAGTATAAGAGAAAATCCTACAAGTTTTCACAAAGAGAAAACAACACAAAGATGTTAATGAAAAGAGAACAGAACCAAACATCACAGGCCACACTGGATATTCTTTTTATAATATTTTTTAAATTGCAAAACATAACATATATACTTATATGTAATAACTTGCCAAGTCCAATGTAACAATTAGCAAATTTCAAAGAATATTATAGGTGTCAGTTATTTCCTTATTTTGAAATATAGCACATGTATAAAATGGTAATATCTTTCAAAGCATGATTTAACAAGTAGATATATAGGAAATTTCCAAAGTTGAGTTAGAGTACCTTAGTTTCAGTTATTTCCTTATTGTGACATACAAAATATATACAAAAGGATATAGCTTTCAAATTACAATTTAGCAAGTAGCTATAGAACAAATTTCAAAGGATGCTATGCATTACAGTTCCACCACTTCAGTTCTTTCCTTCTAGCTACTCTAATACCCTAGCAGCTAAGAAAAATGAAATTATATAAAGATTCAGTATTCATAATCCTTTGTTAAATTCCATCTTGTCTGTTGCTACCCCTTCCTCTAGTTTAATCACTTTCCCGATCTTCAGAGATGCCTAGGCAGTGACCACCCTAACTGGTTCATGTTGAAAAGGGGTGTCGACATTATGAGCAAAGGGGACACATCGGGTTGATGTTCTTGAAGAGGCTGTTGCCTCTGGGTTTGGGGACTTAGCTGGCATAGGAGCACTCTGAAGGATTTAAGTTTCTGAAGAATAAACTTAGTGACTGAAACATTATTTATAGAGTCTCAGATAGGGACCCGGGTATTTTTTAAGGGTTTGGTGACTACTGTTAACTTGGGCTTATCATATTATAGTCATTTGGCATATCCAGGTGGAGCTTGCATAGGAGTAGCCTCTCGGACAGCCTCTTGACTCTACTTGAATTCTCTTAGCCACTAAAACCCAATTTTGTTGCCTTTTCCCCCTTTTAGTCAGAAAAGGCATTCTCAATCCCTTGAAGCCAGGGTCAGGCTCATTTCCCGAATCCGTGTACCACGTCACCAGGAAGGCTCATTCATCTTGGGGGTCCTGTCCCACACTGGGGGGAGGGTGATGAATTTATTTGCAGAGTTACTCTTAGAGAAAGCCCACATTTGAGCAACAAAAGAGGTTCTCTGGAGGTGACTCCTAGGCATAATTACAGGTTGGCTTAGCCTCCCTTTTACAACCATAAGTTTCAGCCGAGCAAGCCTCAATATCGAGGGCTTGACTTATAAAACAGGGGGTTCCCAAGTTGACCTAGCTTATGTCATATACACGATCATCCATCCATATCTTGTATTATCATCACTTAGTTGTACAATCCTCATCACTCTCCATTTTAAACAGTTCTCATGACCCAAAACATCTCATAGCTCTTGTCAGCCCGTAAGTATTTGTCCCCAGAATTTGTGTAATACCAGTCGGGTGTTCCTACTAATTAAAGTCCCTAGTATGCAATATGTAGATTTTTCCCATATACCCTTCTGTTGTCAACTCTCTGTGTAGTGTCATACCTTAGAAGTATATCATGCAAGCTCCTATCTATATTTGTGGTGCTGATCTGTGGGAAATATGCCTTTAAACAACACATTTCAATCCTCTTAGCCTTCAGTAGGGCTCTGATACTTATAATCCCATTAACAAACAATTGTCACCTCTATCCATTACCATACCTTTGAATTCACCACCATTAACATTCTGAACATATTAGATTATCATTCCCCCCCACTAGCTACTTGCTATCACTAGGTCCTGAATGCTCTTACATTATAAGACATTGATTTTAAATTGTTCAGAAAGTTCATAGAAGTGGTAATTTACAATATCTCTCCCTTTGTGTCTGACTTATTTCACTCCGAATTATATCTTCAAGGTTCATCCATGTTGCCACATGTTTCAGGACCTTGTTGCTTCCTACTGTTGCATAGTATTCCATCATATGTATATACCACATTTTGCTTATGCATTCATTTGTTGAAGGACACTTGGATTGTTTCCATCTCTTGGCAATTGTGAACAATGCTGCTATGAACATTGGTGTCCAAATGTCTGTTCATGTCACTGCTTTCAACTCTTCTGGGTATATACCAAGAAGTGGAATTGCCAGATCATGGGGTAATTCAATATCTAGTTTTCTGAGAAATCCCCAAACTGTCTTCTAGAATGGTTGTCCCATTATATGGTCCCACCAACAATGAATAAGAGTTCCAATTTCTCCGCATCCTCTCCAGCATTTGTAGTTTCCTGTTTGTTTGATGACAGCCATTTTTATTGATGTGAGATGATAGCTCATTGTGGTCTTGATTTGCATCTCCCTAATAGCTAATGAAGATGGACATTTTTTTCATGTGTTTTTTTAGCCATTTGTATTTCCTCTTTGGAGAAATGTCTTTTCATATCTTTTGCCCATTTTATAATTGTGCTGTTTGTACTAGTGTTGTTGAGCTGCAGGATTTCTTTATATGTGAAGGATATCAGTCTCTTATCAGATACATGGTTTCCAAATATTTTCTCCCATTGTGTTGGCTGTTTCTTCACCTTTTTGACAAATTCCTTTGAGGTACAGAAGCTTTTGATTTTGAGGTGTTTCTAGTTATCTATTTTTTCTTTCATTGTTTGTACTTTGGATATAAGGCCTAAGAAGCGACCTCCTAATACTAGGTCCTGAAGATGTTTCCCTATATTATCTCCTAAGAGTTTTATTGTGTTGTCTCTTATATTGAGGTCTTTGGTCCACTCTGAGTTAATTTTTATACAGGGTGTGAGGTAGGTGTCCTCTTTCATTCTTTTGGATATGGATATCCAGTTCTCCCAGCCCCATTTGTTGAAAAGACTATTCTGTCCCAGTTCTGTGGATTTGGGGGCCTTATCAAAAATTAGTCAACTGTACATCTGGGGGTCTATTTCTGAACTCTCAATTCATTTCTATTGATCAGTATGTCTATCTTTATGCCAATACCATGTTGTTTTGACCACTGTAGCTTTATAGAAGGCTTCAAAGTCTGGAAGTGTAAGTCCTCTCATTTCATTCTTTTTTAGGATTTTTTTGGCAATTTGAGGCCCCTTTCCTTTCCAAATAAATTTGATAACTGGCTTTGCCAAGTCTGCAAACTAGGTTGTTGGAATTTGGATTGGAATTGCATTGAATCTGTAGATCAGTTTGGGTAGAACAAACATCTTAACAATATTTAGTCTTCCAATGAGCACGGAATATTTTTCCACCTATTAGGTCCTTTTTTATTTCTTTTAGTAACATTTTGTAATTTTTTGTGTAGAGGTCTTTTATGTCCTTCACTAAGTATATTCCTAGGTACTTGGTTTTTTTTGGTTGCTGTTGTGAATGGATTTTTTTTTTTGATTGCCTCTTCAGTTATGTCATTACTAGTTGTATTAGTTAGGGTTCTCTAGGGAAACAGAATCAACAAGAGATATCTATAAATATAAGACTTTATAAAAGTGTATCATGCGACTGTGGGTATGCACAAGTACAAATTCCATAGGGCAGGCAGCAAACTGGCAACTCCAATGAAGGTGTTTGATGAACTCCTAAGGCAGCAAACTGGCAACCCTGATAAAGGTGTTCAATGAACTCAGGAAACGCTTCGCTGGCTAGCCAAAGAAGCAGCGAAGGTCTCCTGTCTTTCTCGCTTAAAAGTCTTCAACTGATT